>CM042010.1:134338015-134383015 GCA_023525715.1 Cichorium intybus
TATATATATATATATTATTATATATACATATACATGATACATATACATATACATATACATATACATATATATTATATATATATTATAATATATATATTATATATATATATATATATATATATATATATATATATATATATATATATATTTATATATATATATATATATATATATATATATATATATTTATATATATATATATGTATATGTATATGTATATGTATATGTATACGTATATGTATATGTATATGTATGTATATATATATATATATATTATATATATATATATATATATATATATATATATAAATCAAATATATCTATACAAGTATTGTGTAACCTTGAAACTCAATCTGGACCACTCATTTAAAACACGTTCTTTTAAGAATGTATAAAACTTAGTTCATTCTTTTAAGAATGGTAAGAACTCATTATGTCAAAAACTTATTCTGTTAAGAATGTGTTTTTTTCATTTTTACGAGAATGAAATCCGATGGCCAGGATTTGGTTACAAGGTAACACAATAATTGTCATTTATTTATAACCTAGCCCTATATATATATATATATATATATATATATATATATATATATATATATATATATATTTTTTTTTTTTTTTTTTTTTTTTTGAAAGGCAACTTTATAAGTAACACCACCAACAAAAGAGCCCAGCCAGAAGCTGGGCATTACAAGAGGAAAAGGTTAGTAGGAGGTACAAGCATTGATCGGGTTGTTAACCCATAAAAAACTATCTATCGCCAATCTAGTGACCCGATTTTCGATCCAAAGGCTTGCCTCGCCTTGGGCTTTTGCAAACAGGTCATCCGCGCGTTTGGGGCAGTTTGAGAAGATAGCATCATTTCTGTTCTTCCAAAGCTGAGAAACCGCCGCCGCCCAAACAGTAGACCGCACTATCATGTCCTTATTGTGCTTTGATTGACCAACCAGGTGCTGTAAAGCTTCTTCCACTCCCGTTAGGTCTTTGTATGGTAGCCCCCACCAATGAAAAACTTTGTTCCAAACATCTTTGGCGATTAAACACGTACAGAAGATGTGAGTGACTGTTTCCCTCTCGCCTTTGCAAAAGATACACTCGGTGGACTCCGCCCCTCTACCTGTTAAAAAGATGTAATCTCTCGTTGCCATTCTATTTCTGAGAGTTCTCCATATGAGGATCATATGTCTCTTTGGAATCCAACTCATCCACTTGTTTTCGCCAATTTTATCTTGAGATTTGTCTGCAATTACTTTTCTCATCCATGCTACTTTGAAGCTCTTTTTTGGACCGCCTGGGCATTCCCATTTGTCTTTTTTGTTTGACATATTGACCCCCGCTATGATCTTTCCAATTCTTCAAGTTCTGTTTTGCTTCTTCCTTTTCTAAGATTTTCGCACCAACCACTTAACCCTCCTTCCATACCTACTCTATCTGTCACCGTGGCATTTTTGTTAACCTCAATGTTATACTGTCTTTTAAACTTTTCAGCCAATGGAGAGTCTCCGATCCACCTGTCTTTCCAAAATTTTGTATCAGACCCATCGCCAATTTTCCTTTTAATAAGTTTTCGAGTATCACAATTCAGCTTACCCAACTTTTCCCAACATTTAATGATTCTTTTCCAAGTGTGCCCTGTTCTGATGTTTTTTGAATCCTTTTCCCAGCTCTCTTCGCTATGAATGCTATCGATTATTTTTCTCCAAAGAGCATTTTTTTTGTGTTCTATACCTCCAGAACCGTTTGGAAATCAAAGCATTGTTTAGATCCTCAAGAGAAATAGTGCCCAGGCCACCCTTATCCTTGTCTGTCGTGATATACTCCCATTTCACCCAAGGGATTTTCTTTTTTTTCTGCTTCCTCTCCCCAGAAAAACTTCCTTCTAATGCTCTCCAGTTTTTTAATAACCCCTTTTGGAGCTTTGAATAGATAGAACAAGAAATTTCCAAGGCTTCCTAGAACGCTGCTCATCAATGTGTGTCTCCCACCTATTGAAAGGGTTTTAATCTTCCATTTAGCGAGTCGAAAAGAGTTTTCCAAGGTCTACTTGAACCCATATTGACCCCAATAGGCATCCCCAAGAACACCATTGGAAGCTTTCCCGCTTTGCATCCTATGATCAAGGCCATATTTTCCACTTCATCGAATTTAAGACTTAAGCCAAACAATGAGCTTTTGTCCAGGTTGACTTTGAGACCTGCAGCTTTTTGAAAACAAAAAAGAAGGCGAACCAAGTTGAGGATATTCTCAACCGACCATTCTCCAAAAAAGATGGAGTCGTCGGCAAAGAATAAGTGAGTAAGGGGAACATTATTATTCCCGACAAAAATTCCTTTAAAAGTCTCACTACTTACAGCTCTCGCAATTGCATTGTTAAGGCCCTCCATAACTATGGTGAAGAGAAATGGGGAAAGCGGGTCCCCTTGACGAAGACCACGACCGAGAGGGAATTATGAGGTTGGGCTAGCATTGATAAGAACCGAAGAGTTCCCAGAACTAATGCATTCGCGTATCCAATAGCGCCATTTTTCGCCAAATCCCATCTGTTGCATCATCGAATCCAGGTATCTCCATGAAACTGAGTCAAAGGCTTTCGCGATATCTGATTTGAAAACGAACATTTTCTTCTTTTTTGCCCTGGCCCAGTCTATAACTTCGTTCACGATCAGGGGCCCATCAGTGATCTATCTATTTCTTGTGAAGGCGGATTGTGAGATGTCAATGATACCATGAAGAACTTTCTTGATACGGTTTGCGAGAATTTTAGAGAGGAATTTGTAGAGGCTTGAAATTAAGCTAATAGGCCTAAAGTCCTTCGCAAGTTTGGGATTGTGTTGTTTCGGAATCAATGTGATGAAAGTGGCGTTTGTACCTTTGGGCAGCTTTGGCTTTTTGTTGAATTCGTTGTACGCGTCAAGAAGCTCGTGTTTTACAAGATCCCAGTTACTTTTGAAGAATTCGATAGTAAACCCATCAGGGCCCGGCGATTTGTTATAACCGCAGCCCCACACGGCTTCTTTTAGCTCTCTCTCGTCAAAGGTTCTTTCTAGGTCTTCTTGATCAGTGTCAGATATACGGGAATGGTTCACCAACTCTTGATCCCAATCACATTCCATGTCTGCTTCGAAAATCTTTTGAAAATAATTTCTGAAGTGGTCTTTAACCTTTTGCGGGTCTACCTCCCAAATCCCATCGATATCAATCCCTCTAACGTTGTTTAGATGCTTCTTTTTGTTCACCGTCTTGTGATAGTGAGCGGAATTTTCATCCCCTTCGAGGCACCATTTATTTTTAAACTTCTGGGCGATGTTTTCATGATCTTTTATCTCTTCTTTTCTAACTTTGGATATCAAATCAATCCTTTCAGCAATATCTTCTAAATTATGGATTCCCTCTTCACATTTTTTGTCAATCAGAGCAACTCTTTCTAGCCATTTTGTCTTGGTTTCAATCGCTTTCCTCTTCTTGGCTATGTCCCATCTTTTGATTCTTTCTTTAATAGCTTTAAGCTTCTGCGCCAATATGAACAATTTTATATTATTGCCTTCAATTTTGAAATTATCCCATTCATCTTTTATCAATTTTTGGCACTCTTCATCTTCAAGCCACGAGTTGTAAAATTTGAAAGGGATGTTACCATAGTTTCTTTTAGTTTGATAGAGAATAACAGGTGTATGATCAGAGTAAAGCCTGATGTCCGTTTTAGCTTCAAAGTTAGGCCAGACACCACCAAAGTTTTCACTAACCAGAAATCAATCTAATTTTGACATTTTGGAGCCTCCCCCTTTAACCCATGTGAAACTAGACCCTCCAATATTAACATCGATCAAGTTGTTATTTCTAATGAAGTCGTTGAAGATCTTTGTGGTACGCGCATTCAAGATCGAACCCTTTCTTTCTTTCTCTTCCCTCACTTCATTGAAATCTCCGAATAAGACTGTAGCTCCGTTCCATCCGTTTAGCACATCACTTATGAAAAGCCAAAGATCGTTTCTATTAACGGGATCCTGACTAGCATAAACATTGATGAAGCATACAGGGGTATTATTTTCACGCCAAGTACCTTGAATTATGATACAGTCACTTCTGTAAATTGAATTAGACTTATCGAGGAGATTCTTATTCCAGCAACTAATCAGACCTCCCCCTTGACCAGAGCTGCTCATGGAGATATATTCAAAATCAGATGAACCCCACATTCTTTTGACCATCATATCAGTGATCTGTCTTCTCTTCGTTTCTTGAATTCCCACGAAAGCAGCTTTATGAGATCGCACAAGATTATTAATCCACCCGAATTTGAAGTCTCCTTTACCAAATCCATTAACATTGAGAGAGATGATATTCATTTATTACCGTTAATTACTCCTTTCCACCCACCTTGTCTTTTGTCAATGCCCTCGACCTTGCGTTTCCCAAATCCATATATTTCTCCAATTTCCTCCATCCTATTTGAAATCCCTGCACTGATGGAAGAATCGACACCGGATACACTATCGTTAGACTGATCTTGAACCCATCCTTGTTGCTTCCAAGCTTGTCGTTTCTGGCTTCTTGTGATACGTTTTTCGAAAATTGGGGTTCTCCTTTTTCCACGTTTATCTTGTTCACCATTATTACCCTGATCACTGCTTGTCTGAATTGGGGGATTTGCTGTTTGAAACTTTCTCTAATTTTTCTTTAATCGGAGTGGATCTAGACAGAAGGATCTTTAAGTCTGTCGATATGCCATTTAATTCTTCCGGTAGATCCTCCATTCTTATCACGCCTTTTTTTGATTGGGGCTCTGACCCATTTGACTTTTCCTTCAAATTTTCGGGCGGACTCTTTAATCTAGCCTCAACAGATGGGCTTTGGGCCTCCTCTACAGATTTGGGCTCAGTATTCACCGGGTTTGAATCATAAATTTCTCTAAGGTTACCGTTAGCCATCTCCGCCTTTTTTATTATTTCAATGGGACTCGCATGCGTATCTTCGAAAACTGGTTCCTCGAAATTAGATTCTTGAACAACTGATTCGTCGGAAGACCTTTCATCTTCTTCACCGGAGAAGTCCTCCGGTAACTCGCCCTCCGGCATCTCGTCATCTGAGTCTTCAAACTCATCGCTTTCATCCTCATCTGAATCGATGATGTCATTGTTCTTTCCACTTTGATCGTTAACTCTAGTGAAAGATTGAGGAATAAAAACTGGGTCCATTAGCTCAATTACTCTAATTTTAGATTCAACTCCACTGATGTTAACTATCGCTGAGTCACTAATGTAATCTCCAATTGAAGTTTTGATGCATACTCTACCCCTTGACCAGTCCACGTTATTGCTAAGACAGGGGTCAGTAATGACCACCTCCCCCCATCTTCTTCCGATCTCAATGAAGTTGTTTGGGTTTCTAGCTTGAGCCGGGAGACCCTCGATCAAAAGCCAAACGTACCTATTTGATATTAACATGTCTTCGTCCCATCTTCTAAGTTGTTTGAGGCATGCCGCAATTTCTTTACTCTCCTTGACTCGGTCTTCTTCCTCCTTATTTCTAGTGTCAAATAGGATCCAATCACCTCCTAGGTATTTCACCGTCTGCTCCGATAAACCTTCCCCCATGCATATACTTTCAATACAGAACAAATTGTTGAGACATCTGAGTTCACACACCAGTTTCCCGTTAATCTCATGAGATATGTCCTGAAGAGTTATCTCCGGTTGAGAATCACAAAGTTCTTGGTTACTAGCGTTGAATAGTTTTTGCTCGTTTTTGACCACCTCCGAAGCCTGCTTTATTCCCAGCACCGCCTCAGCAAAAGAAGTGTGAGGAATTCTGAGACCTTTAGAGGCATCGAATCTGTTATCCCTTTTGTTTATTGTTGTCATCGTCTCCTCTTCCTTGCCTCTCCCTTCTTGTTTCCTGCTAAATCTAGCCACACGAGCGAACAAGTATCTTCCGCCGATTCTAGTCTTTCTGAGCGACGCCTCAATGGTCTTCACGTCAATCTCTTTCTCAAATCTGGCAAACCCAAATCTGAAGCTTCTCCTGTCTCTTCTCTTGCACACAAACAGATCGACTAAACCACCAATGTGTTTCAGTTGACTCCTAATCTCATGCACATCGAGTGAGTGAGGAAGGTTTGAGATGAAGAAAGATGTCGCCTCTTTGAAGTTCCAAGACCTGGTTTTGTCTTCCGCCTGTTCTCCGGTTCTTACAAGCCTGCCAGCCACCCATTTGAAGACCCTCCTCCGCGTATGCTCCGTTCGCCGGAAACTCGCTCCCCCACGCCGCTTCACCTGCATAGAGAGAAAATTTATTATATATTATATTATATTATATATATATATATATATATATATATATATATATATATATATATATATATATATATATATATATATATATATATATATATATATATATATAAGTAATTATATGAATAATAATAACATTTCTTGTCGTCGTAGAATGGCGCGACAACGATTGCGCATCTAGTGGTCTAGATTTATTTTCGCGATCTTTAACTTTTTTTTTATTCTAAAAGGGACCTTCCCCTACTAAATCCACACTAGCTAACCATTCTCAATGGATCCTTCCCTCACCAACTGTGTGTGTGTGTGAAAGAGATGAGAGCCTGCTGTCTCAGTTTACACACTACGTACCTAAACAGACTCTGTGTGTGTGTGTGTGAAACAGACTTAGAGCCTGTGTCAGTTTACACACTACCTAACAATTAATTGTAACCAAATCTTTATGATATAGTCATAGCCACCTGCTACTAAATCCACCTGCTACCGTATACTATGTCAACAATATATCTTAATTTACTCATATATATCAATAATGTGATACAAGGATATTAATACCGAAACATGTCTTGAACGTGCTTCTCTTCAAACCAAGGTTTTTTATAAACTTAAGCAATGAAAAGTTGACTATTCGTTCTTGCAAACTTCTAATTTATTATCAGTATTGTTTTGATCTTTCGTGTAGATAACTGTGAAGAAGTCCTCCGTCAGCAACTGGGCACAAGCTTCAGGATTCGTTATGGGAACAGAAGATGACGATTATGGAAAGAAGGTTCACGAATCCATCAGTAAACTGATAGAAGGTGAATCCGTAAGAGCTAATCATTCCAAGCAATCTAATGTCACAATTTGTATGGTACCTGATACACTTCGAAATCTCAACCCAACTGCCTATACACCTCGAGTAACCTCAATTGGTCCTCTTCACAAAGAGGACCAACATCTTAAAGCTATGGAGGAGCACAAAGTGACTTACATGCATCGACTATTTTGTCGAACTGTTGAATCCACGAAGAAGGATATACAGCAAATAACTTATCATTGTGTACAAGCAGTTCTTGGGCTTCTGACACGTGCAAGAGCTTGCTATGCACCAAGTTTTACAAATTATGAGCATTTGAAGTTCGCTGAAATGATGGTTATTGATGGTTGTTTCATACTTGAGCTTCTTTACAGGTTTCAATTCGGAATCGGAGAGGGTGATCCAATTTTTGACAATATTCTGGTGATACATGACGTTAAACACGACTTGCTGCTACTAGAGAATCAAATGCCTTTCTTTATTCTCGAAATATTGTTCAGCATCACTGTTAAACGGATCTTGAAAACGACTTCATTAACTGATCTTGTCTTTTATTTCTTCAAAGATATGAGTCTTTTAAATCATGCTGAACTTACTACAAATGACGGAACACTAGAGCATTGCCATATCCTTGGACTTCTCCAAAGCTGCTACAGGCCTAGAGCAACCAAGCGAGGCCGAGTCCCGAACATCTCATATTCTGCCACTGAAATCGCTGGAGCAGGAGTCAAATTCAGGGCACTGAAGGATGGAGATTCTCTACTTGCAGTGAGATTTAAACAATCGTCTCTTGTACCTGGGTTGGGTACTCTATTTGTTCGAGAAACCTGTTTCAAAATTCCGGTTTTGTCCATCAAGGACTCGACCCCGTCGTTCATGAGGAATCTCATTGCCTATGAGCAGTGTTACCCACTAAGTCGTCATTATGTTACATCTTTCGCCTTTCTCATGGACAGGCTCATTGACACTAAAGATGATGTTTCTTTACTTGTGAGGTCAAAAGTTCTCCAGCATAACTTAGGAGCCATCGAAGATGTCACAAATCTCTTCAACAATATTTGCAACGGTGTTGTCCTTAGGGATTTTTATTACTCTGAGGAATGGACAAAACTGGATGAATATTGCAATCGTTTCTGGCCCAGCATATTGATTTCACTGAGACGCCTATATAGAAGTACTACGTGGAAAACGTTGACTGTCATTGCTGCTGTGATCCTATTCGTTCTAACATTGCTCCAAACCATCTATACTGTTAGAAATGTTTGAGATCAATTCCAAGATTGACTAAAGTAATTTCGCGGAAGTTGTTGGATTTTGAATTTTTGTATCGACGGATTCTCTTTTTTTCTAGTTTTCAGTGTAGGAGGTTGCAAGTTACTGTCAAGATTATCTCCTTCAATTTAATTTGTCACAAATAAATATTCATAAGAGTTAAGCATATATTCAAATTGTTGCCTTATTTAAATATTGTTTTGTCAGAATAGTAACAATAGTCTTTCTTATTTTAGTATGTATTGCCTTAGTTGTTCTCTATATAGTTCCTTTTCCGTTCATTATAACTTATGCTTTTAGTATTAATATAACCGTAGCCGTATTTGGGTGTAAAATTTCATGGCATTAAACCCTGTTTTTCAGGCGCATTAATTTGTTAACTTTAAAATAGTGCCTTCTAGATAAGCTACTACTCATTGTTGATCGTTGGCTATGGCTACTGTTGCATGGCGAATTTTTTTGGACGTAGTAAATAGTTGGCTATGTAAGATATATGTGGAGCTAAGATTCTCTCTTCAAAAGAGCTCTTATAAAAAGAGGGGAGACTGCAACATATATATACATTTCTAATATCGTGTCGTACCAATGTGGGATACACTAGCAGGCTAATGTTTATTGAAATTTTCTAGTGGGCCGATTTCTTGGACTTGGCTATTGTTGATTGGTTGCAAATTGTCAATCTTTGATTGATCTCATGGTTGACACTTGTTTATCCTCGCCAATATGGTTGGACGAAAAGATGATTATGTTGAGTTAATGAGTATTCAATTAGACAAGTATGTGTATTGGGAATATGTTACGATGAATTGTTCCACATCTGACTTGTTCGAACAGTTTAATGCCTCCATGCGTCACTGTCTGTGTTTAAATTCCCATATCATCTTCCTCATAAATCGTGGGTTTAGATGCATCTCAGTATATGTCACCTACTTGGTCGTCGTTTGTTAACTTGTCTTCTGGTTCATTTGTAATTTACATGGCTAGTAATGCACATCTACACCATTGGAAGGTGTTAGTTATGTGTTGCCTCATGTATCTCTTCCTAATGTGCATTTTATTCTGAGTCTTGCTCTAATTTTTGTCTCTTCTAGTCAAATATGTACGTCTGGTTACCCGGTATGATTTTTTTTTGTTCTAACAAGGACTCGTTGTAACGCCAAGATACTCTTTTTATAATTATAATAAAAAGGGTAAAATGGTCATTTTATCTTGGAATGGTAAATTGGTCTTTTGGACAGAAAAGTATTTGGTTTGAAATAATATTTTGAGTTTTGGACTTAAAATGTTATAAAAACTGATTTTTGGTCGTTTTACCGAAAAAGGGTATTTTGGTCATTTGACCATGTGAAAGACCAAATATGAAAAATATTGTTGGTTGTGGCAAAAATGTAAGAAATGAAAGTTTTATTGTAATAAAACTTAATTTTGTGGTCAAAGTTCAAGAAATAGAACTTAAGGACCAAAAATGTAAGAAATTTAGGTATAAATAGAGAGTTTGACTCTCTTCTTTGACCAGCCATTGTGCAGCAACGGGAGGAGCAAGGGGGTACGATTTCAGCAAGTTCTTGAAGAATTGAAGTGGAAAGTTGGAATCCTAGCTTGGAATTGAAGATTTCTAAGCATATAAGGTTAGTAAATTGAATTCTAACCTAAGTTTTGTGTGTGTTCATGATGAACTTTTATAGAAACTGAAATTTGTAAATTTCAGTTATGAATCATATGGTTTATGTGGTCAATACTTCCATTAAGTCATGCTAAATGAACTTAACTCAAGAAAATGGAAGTAGATTGCTATTTATGATGAATTTGAAGTTTTGGGGTTGTTAGAACTAAGAACCCTAATTCTTCATTTTGATTGATTTAGTTGTTTTGAATGGTTGAAAACCTTGTTAAAGTATAAGGTTTTAGCCTAGAAACAAACCCCAATCGATTAAGGACTTAATGAGCCAAAACTGCGTGCTACAGTGCACAAATCGCGGCTGGACAGGAGACATCTGCAGGCTACAGGCGCGGTGCGCCCAAACCCCTGGCGGGGTGCGCCCCTCAGACAGGGACTTTAAAATGCTAACTTTTGCTTGGCTTGTCCGTTTTAGCTCAAATTTGGACCATAGGCTTGTTATGGTCTGAAAAGTTTGGGAAAATTTTTAGATTGAGTTTCCGACCCCTCGGGGGCACTGTAGACCGATCCGAATGCCTCGGTGAATAGTAAAATTCATATAAAGTTAGTAAATGGAAAGTTTATTAACTAGGCATTATTTATAACGATATTGTATTGAACTCTAGTGTATTAGAGTCAATGTAGATGATTATTAACCTATTATCATTTGGTATATAAATGGATAAATAGGTATGGGACAAAATAGTTGTGGTGCACGCAAAGGCAAGAAACAACCGAAATTGAAACGCAGCTAGTATCCAGGTGAGTAATCTCACTGATATCATATATGATATATGATGATTGAATTGTTACAGGTTGAAATTGACTTGTGGGACGAAAATGACAAGTTTGAAGATATATGAAGATGACAAGACCAGATAAGCTGTGAGTCAACAATAATGACATGACAATACCAGATAAGCCGTGAGTCTATTATAGACAAGAACGGAGCTGTGAGTCAGTCAATATTAATGGTGCGACAATACCAGATAAGCCGTGAGTCTATAATAGACAAGAACGGAGCTGTGAGTCAAACCTATATAATAGACAAGACCGGATAAAGCCGTGAGTCTAGGCAACAGCGGGCAAACCCGTGAGCCATGGTTTACTTTGATGAGTCAGACTTATATAGACAAGACCGGATAAGCCGTGAGTCTAGGAAACAGCGGGCTAACCCGTGAGCCAAGGCAACAGCGGGCTAACCCGTGAGCCATAATTGATCGTGAAAGAAACTGTTAATAGATGGTGCGGCCACTCGTGGCTACGATTTGGATGCTATGTCCAATTGGTGCGGCCTATATGGCTATGATCTGATTATACAGGAATGGTGCGGCCTTATGGCTATGATCCCGGGTCGTTGAACCCAAACTGGTGAGGCCTGCGGGCTACGATTTATATGCTGAAATGTTTTGGTACGGCTTGTATAGCCTTGACAAATAATACGACTTATATAGTCATGATATATGGTATAGTCAGGTATGACTAAGAAAGATGGGACAAAAATGATACAGAAATGATTAGACTGGTATGCAAATAACAGACTGGATTATGATAAAGTGTACAATTATTTATTGTGATTTGAAAATCACATGATATCACGATTCGGCTGGTAAGGCTTAACAGTAGGATATGAAATCCTCAGATACACACGGTTAGCCAGTAAGGCTAGTAGTCTGGATTCGATATCCAGACAGTTATATAATTGTATTTTGATACATGTTATTTGCAGATTTGATTACTCACTGAGCTTTGTAGCTCATACCGTTTGTTAATGTCCCTGCAGGTTAGCACGATACTGATAGGGGACAAGATAGAGTCCGTGACTTTGAAGTGGGACTCATAGATGCTGTCAGTAGCAGCCCGGCTTTAAAGGAGACATGGTATTTTATACTCTCCTTGATACACTTGTACCCATTTTTATTAAAATATACCCCTTTGTTATGGTTTTATGTATTGAAACCTTTGTTTAAAATGAAAAATTTTTCAGGGGTGTTTTTGTTTTAAAAGCCGGGTGTTACAAGTTGGTATCAGAGCCGTGGTTTAAGTGAACTTGGTGTCTATAGAGTAGATTCCTGGACTTAAACCTTAAGACAGTAGACACGAGGTATAGTTAGCTGTATATAAATTGTTATTATACATATATAACCTAATTGTTGCTAACTTCTGACGTATAAGAAGTATGAACCGTGAATCTTCATGGAGGACATTTAGGGCGCGAAGCTCTAGGAAATGGACCAGCTCTTTCTTGAGACTCCGTTGGATGAGGAGCAAAAAGGGGACGAATAGCAGAAATCCACATGTTGGGCAATATTAGCTGATGTGGTCAGATAAAGAAATCGTTTGCTTACCTTGGTTGATATTCAAGGTGAAAGAACAGTAGTTGAGACTACGTGAAAAGCAGTGGATGCTTCGGGAGAAGTTACCACGGACTGGGTCCAACCTTAAAAGAAAGGGACCAAAACAGAGCAGTTATGCATTGTGATCAGTGCAGGAAAGGCACGAAGGAAAATTGTAGAATTGAGACTATACCGTTGACATGCTGAAATTGCAGATTATAGGAGCAGATTGCTCGAGCTTGTTGTATGGGACGGAAGTGGTTCCAGCGAGGAACTATAGATCACTTCCTTATGACATACTCACATGCTAAAGGTGGAGTAACGGGTGGTGAACCCAGGAAAGAAAGAAGAAATAGATGGTTAAAAAGGACCAGTGGTGCCTTGATTATTCCAGCAGATTATGGAAGAAACTCGTGAGGAGACCAATATGATCTCCGATCTAATTGTTCTGAATATAACTTGTGTATGTTATATTTGATCCATGAAGTTATGCTTTGGATCGGTGACACTGGCGTCTTGTTGAAATATTTCATCGATGATTATGGATGAAATTTTGGAAGTAGTTATAGCAAATAGCAAGTATGTTCTAGATATTGAACACCTAGAAGGTAGTTTACCTAGGATTTACAGGACCATTTTCCCTATGAATCTAAAGCTAATGACTACCAGTGAATTTGAAGCAATTGTGCTTATGAATTAGTTAGCAATGAATTATGCTAACATGAATTGTAGAAATATGAACATGATGGTTCAGAAAGCAGAAATGAGCGGATGAAAATCCATGGTAAATGACCGTTGTTGAGAATACCGGTTAGCTTCTTTGCTTAAACTCGGAAAAGAGTTAGTAAAGGAATGATGTTGTAGTTGGCATACGTGGTATGGGTCAAGCTTAATAAAGTGGTGATAGTAGTGTATTACTTTAAATAAATTTTCGAATGATTCTTTTGAAAAAGAACTTCCAAGACTTCTGCCATATTGGCAAGAAGAGCTTATGATTAAGCTGGTATTGGGAGCTGTTCCTGTTATCTAGGCTCTGTGTTGATTGGCCTCTGCAGAGATGGCAGAGTGGTAAAACAATTGGAAGAAATTGTTTTTGAATTGGGATCTCATATGGCCGAATGTGTCATCGTGTGGAGCCCTATCTGTTTGAAAAGAAGAAAGATAAGTTAATGTGTATGTACATTGACTACGGAGAATCTGATATTCTCGAAACCAGACTGAATATGAGGTACATTTGTACCAGATATTGGAGTTACTTCACTGAGTTAAGTGATATGTAAAATTCTCAAAGTATGAAAATTTGGCTAAAAGAAGTTTCAACTCTTTGGGCATGATAATAGCGCCAAAGATGATAAAACAAATCCAGTGGGATAGATGATGTGATAAAACTGGAACCGCCTGAGGAATCTGACTGAAATTGTAGTTCCTTGGATTGGCGGGTTATTATAGGAGAGTTATAGAAAACTGCTCCTTGATTGCTGGTTAGCTGAATAAAGTTGACCAAGAAAAGTGAAAAAGTTTGGGTGGTAGAAAGACCACAGATATATTGTAAAGGTTTGGAATAAACCTTGTGTGAACCTCTAACGTTAGCAATGATGCTAAGCAGAGAAGATGGATTGGATCATTGAAATATATCCAACTGTGATTGTGGATGCATGATGTTGCAATAGCAACTATGATTTTGTTATTAAGCTTTTGAGACACTATCTATATGGTGTAAGGCTTACCGTGTATAAGGATCATAAAAGTTTGAAAGACTTAATTGATCAAAACGAAGCTATATATGAAATAGCAAAGATAGATGGGTTACTTAGAGATTTCGGGTATGAAATCTTGTACCATCTCAGAAAAGCGTATGTGATTACAGATGCCTTGAATTAGAAAGAGTAACCTTTGGAGGTTACATCTACGTGTATGAACGTGGCAAATTGATTACCTGAGTTGATTCGGGTAGCACAGAAAGATCTGTGTAAGACTGAAAACGTGAAAAGTGAATAAATGATTGAATAGTAGCGGAAGTTAGTTGGAATATCACAGTGATTTAAAACCTTTGGCGGTTGTGAATGTGAATTCCAAAGTCAAATGAAACATAAAAATCATCTTGAAAAGATGCATTTTGTATCAGATATGCAGCATATCCGGGGCAATACCAAACTGTATAGGTCGATAAAAACTATGTGTTGGTGGCCGGGGCTGAAGAAAGACATGTGAAAAGTGTTTGACTTGTGGGTAACTACAGTCAAATCATTAGAAACCTAAGGTTGTACGTCCTAAAGAAGAAATGGGACGAAAAATATCATAGACTTTGTAGTAAAGTCTTTGCAAGTACCGCATGGGTATGACACGATATGGGTGATTGCAGTTTGATTGATGAAATCAGTATAGATTTATACTGACCAAAGAAGAAATTAAGAGCGGAAAGTAGTGAAAAACTACATAGAAAAAGAAAATTGTTGACGTGCACTACATGTGACGACTGTATCGGATCGAGATACTAGAATTATTTGCTGAATTTAGCATTAATTCTTAGAATTATTAGCTCAAAAGTACTAGTAAGTACTGTATATGATTTGCAGATTGATAGAAGAGGCGAGATAATGATGCAGACTCCAGAAGATATGCCTGAAATCTGCATAACAGACCCTAGCAGAAACTAGACGACCGTCTATCCTTGGTAGAAGTTGTAGATAAGTATAGGTATTATACTAGTGTTTTATTGACTCGTAGGAAGTATTGTTTAGACTACCGTGATGCACGCCGATTTGCTAGACAGAAGTTGGCGAGAAGCTGTTGACTAAACCTGAGATTGTTTCTCAAACAGAAGAAAAGATTTGGCAAATTCGAGAAAGCTTGGAAATAGACCAAAATCGACAAGAGTAGTATGTGGATTGTCGAGTAAAACCATTGAAACCCCAAGTAAGGGAAGATGGTGGAACTCAAAGTGACCCTCCGGATAGACTAGAAATTGACGTGGGACAAAAAGGAAAGTTGAGTCCTTGTTTATTGGACCTTTCCGTATATCCCAAAAGCAAGAATTGCGGTGTATTGATTGAAATTTCTTGATGAACTTCAAAATATTTGTAAAGTCTTCTATGGGTCTCATGGTTCTGAGAACATAGATTGATAAATTCTAACGAATCCCTCATGTTGAAATGAGGAAGATAAGTGATTAAGGTGCCCGGGACAACCGGAGGAATGATATACGAGTGGTGATGTAACCACAAGATAAGAAGACTAGTATGGTTATGTGCTTAGGCAATACCATAGAGAACCCGAGATGATGCGGAAGACCGAAAACGAAATGAGAAAGAAATACCCTCGCTTGATAGTATGATTTCGGGGACGAAATCTTTTGAAGGAGGGGAGAATTTGTAACGCCAAGATACTCTTTTTATAATTATAATAAAAAGGGTAAAATGGTCATTTTATCTTGGAAGGGTAAATTGGTCTTTTGGACAGAAAAGTATTTGGTTTGAAATAATATTTTGAGTTTTGGACTTAAAATGTTATAAAAACTGATTTTTGGTCGTTTTACCGAAAAATGGTATTTTGGTCATTTGACCATGTGAAAGACCAAATATGAAAAATATTGTTGGTTGTGGCAAAAATGTAAGAAATGAAAGTTTTATTGTAATAAAACTTAATTTTGTGGTCAAAGTTCAAGAAATAGAACTTAAGGACCAAAAATGTAAGAAATTTAGGTATAAATAGAGAGTTTGACTCTCTTCTTTGACCAGCCATTGTGCAGCAACGGGAGGAGCAAGGGGGTACGATTTCAGCAAGTTCTTGAAGAATTGAAGTGGAAAGTTGGAATCCTAGCTTGGAATTGAAGATTTCTAAGCATATAAGGTTAGTAAATTGAATTCTAACCTAAGTTTTGTGTGTGTTCATGATGAACTTTTATAGAAACTGAAATTTGTAAATTTCAGTTATGAATCATATGGTTTATGTGGTCAATACTTCCATTAAGTCATGCTAAATGAACTTAACTCAAGAAAATGGAAGTAGATTGCTATTTATGATGAATTTGAAGTTTTGGGGTTGTTAGAACTAAGAACCCTAATTCTTCATTTTGATTGATTTAGTTGTTTTGAATGGTTGAAAACCTTGTTAAAGTATAAGGTTTTAGCCTAGAAACAAACCCCAATCGATTAAGGACTTAATGAGCCAAAACTGCGTGCTACAGTGCACAAATCGCGGCTGGACAGGAGACATCTGCAGGCTACAGGCGCGGTGCGCCCAAACCCCTGGCGGGGTGCGCCCAGGCGCAGTGCGCCCATGTCTGGGCGGGGTGCGCCCCTCAGACAGGGACTTTAAAATGCTAACTTTTGCTTGGCTTGTCCGTTTTAGCTCAAATTTGGACCATAGGCTTGTTATGGTCTGAAAAGTTTGGGAAAATTTTTAGATTGAGTTTCCGACCCCTCGGGGGCACTGTAGACCGATCCGAATGCCTCGGTGAATAGTAAAATTCATATAAAGTTAGTAAATGGAAAGTTTATTAACTAGGCATTATTTATAACGATATTGTATTGAACTCTAGTGTATTAGAGTCAATGTAGATGATTATTAACCTATTATCATTTGGTATATAAATGGATAAATAGGTATGGGACAAAATAGTTGTGGTGCACGCAAAGGCAAGAAACAACCGAAATTGAAACGCAGCTAGTATCCAGGTGAGTAATCTCACTGATATCATATATGATATATGATGATTGAATTGTTACAGGTTGAAATTGACTTGTGGGACGAAAATGACAAGTTTGAAGATATATGAAGATGACAAGACCAGATAAGCTGTGAGTCAACAATAATGACATGACAATACCAGATAAGCCGTGAGTCTATTATAGACAAGAACGGAGCTGTGAGTCAGTCAATATTAATGGTGCGACAATACCAGATAAGCCGTGAGTCTATAATAGACAAGAACGGAGCTGTGAGTCAAACCTATATAATAGACAAGACCGGATAAAGCCCTGAGTCTAGGCAACAGCGGGCAAACCCGTGAGCCATGGTTTACTTTGATGAGTCAGACTTATATAGACAAGACCGGATAAGCCGTGAGTCTAGGCAACAGCGGGCTAACCCGTGAGCCAAGGCAACAGCGGGCTAACCCGTGAGCCATAATTGATCGTGAAAGAAACTGTTAATAGATGGTGCGGCCACTCGTGGCTACGATTTGGATGCTATGTCCAATTGGTGCGGCCTATATGGCTATGATCTGATTATACAGGAATGGTGCGGCCTTATGGCTATGATCCCGGGTCGTTGAACCCAAACTGGTGAGGCCTGCGGGCTACGATTTATATGCTGAAATGTTTTGGTACGGCTTGTATAGCCTTGACAAATAATACGACTTATATAGTCATGATATATGGTATAGTCAGGTATGACTAAGAAAGATGGGACAAAAATGATACAGAAATGATTAGACTGGTATGCAAATAACAGACTGGATTATGATAAAGTGTACAATTATTTATTGTGATTTGAAAATCACATGATATCACGATTCGGCTGGTAAGGCTTAACAGTAGGATATGAAATCCTCAGATACACACGGTTAGCCAGTAAGGCTAGTAGTCTGGATTCGATATCCAGACAGTTATATAATTGTATTTTGATACATGTTATTTGCAGATTTGATTACTCACTGAGCTTTGTAGCTCATACCGTTTGTTAATGTCCCTGCAGGTTAGCACGATACTGATAGGGGACAAGATAGAGTCCGTGACTTTGAAGTGGGACTCATAGATGCTGTCAGTAGCAGCCCGGCTTTAAAGGAGACATGGTATTTTATACTCTCCTTGATACACTTGTACCCATTTTTATTAAAATATACCCCTTTGTTATGGTTTTATGTATTGAAACCTTTGTTTAAAATGAAAAATTTTTCAGGGGTGTTTTTGTTTTAAAAGCCGGGTGTTACACTCGTGGTCACAAAAGACGATTGGAACTTGCCGCAATTAAGAGGGACTCTATTTTATGGATGAATCCAAAGTATCATATATTGTTGCTTCCTCTATATATTTGTCTTCTTTCTGTTCAAGTTATTTGTATTATATGAATTTTAATGTATGACATTCTTGTTGAGGGCCATGTTTCAATGTCAAGTTTGCAGTTCTTCAAGTTGTTTGTATTAGATGAATTTTAATGCATTCTTGTTGAGGCCATGTTTCAATGTCAAGTTTCCAGTTCTTAGATTCCACGAGAGAATTAGGACATTTGAACATTTAAGATATTTTTATTGCAGTGGCCATAAACTTACCAAGTTTCCATCTTCACCTTTTCACACAATTATATCTTATTCTTTTGCACATTTTAATCACAAACACTCTGATGTATGGGAACCTTTTCTTTTATCCTCAAAAGGGGTATCATATATTATCTCTTGATCAAATTATTGATGATTTCACTCGTTATACACATGTTATATCATGAAGTGTTAGGAATCGGACAGGGTACACGCAGCGGAAACACACTATCACACACACACGAAAGCAGAAAATAAAGAAAAAGATAACACAAGGATTTTACGTGGTTCGGATTCGGTGTCAATCCTACATCCACGGGCTGCAACTAGAGAAATCTTATTAACTCAATAAGATTACAATTTACAATTCTTGGTGCATTTTCCTTCAAGTGAATGCCTATATTTATAGGCTTGAGAATGTATAAAATATATATAATTCTACCCCTCATTTTTGAAAAACTAAAATCTTCACCAACTTCCTTTGAATTCAAAGTTTTACCTAACAATCTCCCACTTGAAGATTTTGAACAACGTAGTCTTTCTCTACTGTCATCCAACTCCAGTTATCTTAAAACAACCAAGTCTTCCAAGCCTCCAGCTCCCAAGAACAAGCTAAACTTAGTCCAATTTCTCTAATTGCAGCCACCCCTCCATTTTCAAGTATTAGAAGGGCCAGTTGAAGCTCCCACTAGCTCCAACTCAGCCGTGGCTAATCCCACCATCGACTCATCCTCTGTCTCAACCGGTTTGGACACTCCACCAGCTCCAGAGATACACCGAGGACCACTAACACTCTCCAAACTTTGCAAACTTCCAACAGGAGAGAATTTTTCAGTCTTAGTCTTTAAAACCCAACGGCTCTTTGTAACTGTACCCGGAACACAACCCGTGCTCCCACTGTCACAAAATTCCCTGAATGGTTTAGACTTTCCGACTCGTTCAGCTAACATCCCCTTGGATCCAGAATTCATGTTTGCAAAATGAACTCTCTTAGCACTAGATTTAGCGAACCAGATTTTGTCATGCTTAACGGGGACGGTCATACTTCCCTCAGCAGGTACCTCAACCATATACAATGACCCACGCTTCATACCTTGAGCAATCACCGAATTACCATTGACCACCCTCCATTTACCACCACCAAACCTTACTTCCAGTCCTTGTTTATCCAGCTGACCAACAGAAATTAATTTCTTCTTCAGCTCCGGAATCACCCTGACATTCTTCAGGTTCCATGTAGTTCCCAATGAAGTAACCAGATCAATATCTCCCATGCCCGTTACTTGAAGCATCTCGTCATTTGCTAACCGTACCTTCCCAAAATCTCCTTCTTTTAGATTCACCATCGTTTCTCCGTTGTCCATGGCGTGAAACGAAGCTCCTGAATCCATGACTCAAGAGTCTACAGAACTTTCCATACTTAGTATCAGTGCATCATCCTCAGACACACCCTCAGCACCAGCAATGTTCAATTCTTTCTTTGGACATTGACTCTTAACATGTCCCACCTCTTGGCAGTTCCAGCACTTCACATTCTTCCAAGTTCTAGATGAACTTCTTCCCCGACTCCCACTGCTCCCACTATTCCTGCTATTCCCTCTACCTCTTCCGATATTTAATAACTCAGAAGAAGAAGATCCACGTTGATTCTTGCGTCTGACATCCTCGCCAAGAACCAAATCTCTAACCCCTTCAAAAGTCATACCACTGGTCCCCACTGAACTTGTAACGGCGGTTACTGTTCCAGACCAGCTATCAGGTAGTGAAGCTAGTAGCAGTGAAGCTTGAGTCTCGTTATCAAATTTAATTCCCACAGATGACAATCTGGACATAATTGAATTTAGATTGTTAATGTGAATCGTAACTGAGCTGTCTTCATTCATCCTTGTCGTGAACAATTCCCTCATCAAGAACACCTTGTTAGCCGTCGACGGTTTCTCATACATGTTCGTCAGAACATCCATCATACCACGCGCCGTGGTTTCCTTCATGATGTTGAAAGCGACGCTCCTTTCCAACGACAATGTAATAACCGCCTTAGCTTTCTTGTCCTTTGAGTTCCACGCATCTTCAGCAGCTTTTTCCATTTTCTCCGGTTTGTCTCCAAGTACCACGTCCAAATCTTTCTAACATAGCAATGCTTCTAATTGCATTTTCCACCAGCTAAAGTCAGAACCGTTGAACTTCTTGATTACAATCTTGTCTTCAGCCATTACGACAAACAAGAGACAAATCTTTTATAGTACTTTTGTGTGACAGAACAGTACTCTTCAAAGTACCAAGACACCTTTAATACGATTAATAGAAATTAGTTTCTGATGTGGAAGATCAGACAAAACTGCAACCACAGAGCATACTCTAATTTCTAAAACCGAGACCTCCTCCAAAACCCGAAGCTCTGATACCAGTTGTTAAGAATCGGACAGGGTACACGCAGCGGAAACACACTATCACACACACATACGAAAGCAGAAAATAAAGCAAAATATAACACAAGGATTTTACGTGGTTCGGATTCGGTGTCAATCCTACATCCACGGGCTGCAACTAGAGAAATCTTATTAACTCAATAAGATTACAATTTACAATTGTTGGTGCATTTTCCTTCAAGTGAATGTCTATATTTATAGGCTTGAGAATGTATAAAATATATATAATTCTACCCCTTATTTTTGAAAAACTAAAATCTTCACCAACTTCCTTTGAATTCAAAGTTTTACCTAACATGAAGTGCAAATCTAACTTTCTTTTGAGCTTGTAAAAATCAACATTAAGCAATCATAAAATGTGTTCGATGTGTATTGGGAGGTGAATACACATCTAAAAAAATTTCTTAGTTACATGCTATCAACTAACAGCATACACCTAGAGGGAAATGTTGAAATAGCTCATTCATTATTATTGTCAGCAAGGTTCCTAGTGTTATGAGGGAAATGTTTCTACTTTGTGCTCATGTAATTAGTACTATTATAACTACTTAAATTCATGTTTTCTTTTTCCTTCATGTAATCAATAATATTATAACTACTTAAATTAATGTTTTCTTTTTTATTGTTCAATAATATGAACATGTACTTTATTATTCATCATTATGTGTCTTTGGTTGTACCTTCTTTCATCTCCAATCATGCATGGAATATAAGAAGTTATCTCTACACTATGCGTATTTTTTGGGGGTTATGGTGTGTGTAAAAGGGTATCATTGTTTTTTTCCTGTTTATTCAAAACTTTATGTGATGTTTTTGGATCATATCCGTTATTTTTATTCCTCCTCAATCACATCCAATGATACAATTAAATCATCATGTTGTTGGAAAATTTAATGTTGACATCAAGACATATCTTCTTACTAATCCCAAACTCAGGCACATGAGTGATCTAGAGCATTCAATACTTCGTTTCTCTTGTATGCTTATGACTACTTTATCTCCTCACGTAACCGAGGATATTCCACCACTTTAATCCATTCATACTATAGTCGTAAGTCTGCTAAAGTTTCAAAAAAATTTTACTTGTCTTATTCAGTTTTTTTTTTTCTTTTTTGCTTTGTTTATTGTTATTGTTCATCATTTTTGTATAATCCAAGTCATATAAAGAGCTTGTTTGTAATCCATTTTGGCAAGATATTATGTCAAAAGAACTCACCACTATTCATTGATACAAACATTGGATTTAGTTATGTTTCCACTTATAGAGTATATTATTGGTTGTCGTTGGGTCCACAAGGTTATTACTAAATCTATTAGTTTCCTTGAGGGCACAAGGACAATTTGTTGTTATAGAATATTTTCATAAATATGGTATGGATTATGACATAACCTTTGTCTTGGTTACATAAATGAAGACTAACCGTACTTGGATCCTAACTTCATTAGTTTACTAGTGGAAAGTTTTTCACATGGGTGTCAAGAATTTTAAAATGGGGACTATGATGAAGAAGCTTACGTGACACCCCATTAGGTATTTTACATTATCTTAGTGAAACTTTTTGGTAAGCCCTTTATGGTCTCAAAAAGAACCTCTCGTGCTTTGTATTAGAATTCATCCATGGTGATCAACTCCATTTGATTCTTTTTGCTGGTAATCATGATTCGACATTGTTTGTTAAGTGTATGAGTGTAAGAAAAATCCTATTATCTTGGTATCTTGATAACATGAGTATCACCAGTGGTGATTATGTTGTCATTAAGTCCTTAAAGTGTAATATGGCTCACTGTTTTGTTATGAAATAATCAGGACTATGATATGTATTAGTTATTGAGTCGCTAACTTGAAACTCTCATTATTTGGTTTATTGTTTTTTTAACTTTAGAGTGACAATAATTCCTTACTAGATATATTTGGTATTTTATAGACTATGTGTTAGCGCATAACAATCATGATAATTATCGAGGGATACTTACAAAATTAGTGAATGTTAATAATCGCCACTATCATGTTTATGTGGAAATATTGAATATCATAATTTTGACTAAGTTTCAAGTTTTGTCTGCCTGATAATTTTAAAAGGAAATTAGAAAAGATGACATATCAAGCCTTGTGGTAAGACTTGAAGTAATGTAATTTTGGAGGAAAAATTAGAAAAAATAGGTTTGGATATAAGAACATCCTCTTAGGATTACAATTGGACATTTTGTTGCATGCATAATTCCATAAAAAATTCATAGAAAAAAACCAACAACACAAAGGAAATTATGATTTAAAGTAATTCCCAAGAGAAGTATATAATTTGATCAAATTCTGAATAACCAGTCAAGTCAACAGAGTCATGGGGTGTTTCAAATTTTATCTCAACTTGTAGAGGAGATCCTAGCTAGAAACCGAAGTTAAATCAAAATTTATTTATTTGTGGTCACATGTGCAATGGGAAAAGCTGTTAGACCCCAATCTGCAAATAAAAATATAACTTATTCTTTGTCATTTGCTTGGCCAACAATCACACCATGAAAAAGGGGATATAGGTGGCGGTTTCAGGTCAAGGAGCGGAGGTAAATTTGGGTCTCAATTTAACCGTTTCTATACTACCTTAACTTCCTTTCTTATATACTAACACTAACAGTTGCATCCTTTCAAAATCCTTTTAAACCGTTGAGTTTTTTTTTTTTTTTTGGAACTTGGCAATTTGGTTTCACCTGAGGGTAAGAGCCCCGCAACCCAGGGCGGTTGGCAATTACCTATGGCGCAAAGGCCACTTCCCCTCAAAGCCTCGCCTCCAGGGAAAATCCCCCACATGGGAGTTGGTAGGAGTCGAACTCCAGACCTTTCCTCCACGCGGGTATATAACCCGGTGCCTCAGACAAGTTGAACTGGACGTCATTGGCTTTTAAACCGTTGAGTTAGTAGGCCGACAATCACACCAAGAATATTAATCAATTTCCTTGAACTTCATGCAAAAGTATTTTCCAAGACAAGAATGATGTCTCTCTATATTGGACAACCATTTCTTATGATTAGTTTGTCAACAAAATATAATATCATGAAACCATTTTAATCAAACCCTTTTAATAATAACAGAATCACATGACATGTCTTGGTTATCAGCAAAATCACATGACAGAATCACATGACATGTCTTAGTTAAAATCAAACCCTTTTAATCTTCTTATAAACAAAGACTTGAGCTCTTAGATGCTTCTAATAATAAATATTTACATGTTTTTTGTAGGTTATACTAAAAAATATTTCCCATATAGAAAGCCCTAAAGGCATGTACTTTCCTGTACATACTAATCTTCAATTGGAAGATAAATTTGCACCCGATAAGCTTGTTTTCAAGTGAAAGATCATGTCAATTTTACACTTGGTTATTCTTTTTGGACTACATCTCTATATTTGTGGTTTCAAGCTATTCATTAAATTCTAGATCTGATAGAGTTTATCTTCTTCAACAGTGATGAGGAATCTATATTTATGGAACTTTTAAGGAATCCTAGCAAGATTATGAATGTACAATTCCTCCTTAAATGGCCTTTCTTGCTACACCAATAAAACCTGACATCTTTTGTACTGTTTTCCTTTTGATTAGGACTAGACAAACCTATGGAGAAATAACATTGGATTTTCATTTTCACTTTTATATGACTTCCTCCTCACACCTCCTCTTATTATCATTAAAACTACGTGTGCCTTGAAGGAATATCATCTTTGACATATTTAAGCACCATGTGCAACTTTGAGAGAGATTTCCCCATACTCTTCATGTTCCTACTCTAGTTGTTGTTGAGACAGGTTCTTAGCTCCAAAAGAATATCAATCTAAAATTTTATTGAAACCCTTTTAGAGATCAAGGATGATACTCATGATTATAAGACATGCATTCTTCATGCGTATTGTGTTGCTTTTGCCAAGAATAATAGATGGGGAATGTTATGGTTAATATGGTTAATCAACCTTGTATTTGTGAAAAACTTAAATTAACAAATGACAACATTTGTAATAAAGCCTATTTATTATGTCATATTGATTATACGCACATCAGTAAGTCTAACCATTTACTGGTACAAATTAATTACATTACAAGTACAAGTATTACATCTTTTATCAGAGTCTAGATTCTAGACAAATGCTGGTGTTCAACTAGAATGTGTAGTTCCATCCTTTCCTATGTGTTATTCTAACCAAAACCTACAATTCATGTTGGTGTTGTAGTCGGATTAGATCTGGCTATACCTGAAAATTACACCTACAAGTGCTCCAATGATTAGATGAGAAGAATTAGATTTAAAGCGTGTTTGACTTGTATAATCTTTATTCTGTCGATATAGTTTTACACATATTTGCATGTATACACAATATTTCACGACGCGATTAGTTAAAACAATATTAAATAATTGGTATTTTCACTAAAACCAATTTTAATAAAAAATACAATATCCAAAATTTTAAAAACATTTTTTAAGTTTTACTAAGTTTAAATAATAAACAGTTTAGTAATAAAACCTCAACTTTCCTATATTTTCTCAACAAAAATATTATAAATGCATGCAGTATCGTTACTCGTATAATAATAATAAAACAAACATGTTCAACTGTCGTATGATTTCCTCACACTACTAGGAATCATTGTGATTCGCCTTCCATCAAGGGTGCTGCTTCCGGGAACCATCATAACACTCTGACACTTCCAATGAAGCAGCCATGGGTTGTTAACGCTATTGAGGTAAGTGTGCTGAAAGTTGCAAAGCCTGTCAAAGTAGTAGGGTCAATGGCTAGCATTGTGTTGTCGGGCTTGTTTAGGCTATGCGGAGTGGTGCCTCTGAAATGTAGGAGGCATCCACTCCACTTAAGCAAAATTAAGGCATGTCAAATTAATGTAGCAATTGTGGAGTGGACTTTGTAGCAAGAAGAATGAAGAAAGAAGAGAGAGAGAGAGAGAGAGAGAGAGAGAGAGAGAGAGAGAGAAGAGAGATTGAAGAGAGAGAACGCGACATGTCCATGTTGTTGAGGCTTTGCCTCACAAAAACGTTTGGGTTAAGGGGCGGTGTTCCTAGACAATACTAGTGCCACCTAAGATGCCGCTGGCGTTTTTTGTGTCCACTCCTTACAGCCTTAGTCCACAAACAAGAACATATATGGTATTCGACATGGTCTTTAGGTTTCCGATTGCAGATTTTTCATTACAAAGAATATAGCATATTCTAATTTTACACTAAAAACATACACAATTCACAATTGAAATAAAGCTAAATAATAACAATAATAATTACAATAAGGCTTCCCAAAAGCCAAAACTATTACAACAACAACGACAAACAACCACAGCCAACAATTAATGGTCAAATCCAGAAAGAACCATGCACAAACATTAATAACAAAAAATACAAACGTTTTAATGGTTTAGTTATAAAATCGATGCATGTGAATTTCATAAATACTAATAGTTAAAAAAGTAAAAACCGAAGATTAAAAATTTAATATCAACATATTTAGTATTTAGAAAATGTTGTTCCTATTACACCAAAATGTCAAGTTCAAGAATGAAAACAAAATTTCTAATGGAGTAATGGTAATAAAGAGATCAAAAAGCGGCTTAATACACTTGTGTAACACTCAGTTCTATATTTCGATTTATATTGTGTTAAGTAATTTTAAAAAAATATAATATAGTAATCAATAATAATAATAATA
Organism: Cichorium intybus; assembly: GCA_023525715.1. Classification (NCBI taxonomy): domain Eukaryota; kingdom Viridiplantae; phylum Streptophyta; class Magnoliopsida; order Asterales; family Asteraceae; genus Cichorium; species Cichorium intybus. The sequence goes on from CM042010.1 coordinate 134,364,750, forward strand.
ATAATAATAATAATAATAATAATAACAATAATAATAATAATAATAAATTATTTAATAGACTAAAAAATGTTATAATTTAATTTTTTTTAAAGGGCCAATTATAGAAACATGAAATGTTAAGCCTTTAGGGGTAGGCGACTACTTATGCCATTATGGGGAAGATGGAGGGGCAAAGCTGTCAATCTCGAATTATGCATGCTGATCAGCGGGATTTAGCTAGAATTGTGTGACCGGGTATATCCCTCACTTCTCGCACGTTGTTATCCTTCTCCTAACCCTTTTTTCACATTTGATCACCTGGTAGTGTGACTTGAGCGAGAAAGAAGATCTTCGCTGAAAGGGAAGCAGAGAAGAGAGAGTGCGACTGTGAGAGCGAGAGATGTTGAAGAGATTGACAGGTCGCCAGAATGCTACTGTGGGGTGGTGCCGATTGCTACTGCCGGGAAAAGAAAGCAGGATACGGTAGGGGAGGGGCTTGGTGTTGTTCACCACTTGGTGTTGTTCACTACTTGCAATAGTAAGTTTTGTTCCACCTCCGGGCAGCCATCACACGTCGCTATTGGACCATCACAAAGTGGTAGTGGTGGGTGGTTGCTTTTAACTCAACTTGCTTAGCTAGAAGTGGAAATAAGAACCTAAGTCCTTATCTTTTCCTTTTGGGTTTTGGTTGTGCCGATTGGTTGCACCACCATATGGCCATCATGTCACCACCGTGGCACTACCATAATGTGGTAGCTGAGGGTAGTTGGCTTGACCAGCCCTTGGTCTCCATCTTGAGACCTTATAGGTCTTGGTTGCAAGATAAGACCCTAAAGAAGCTCATTATTTCATGTGAAGTCTAGTTGTAAGTTCTCGTTCCAAGGTCAAGTCTAAATCACTTAAGATGGGTTTAAAGTATGTCTGAACATCAATAATCGGATCTTACTCCATTAAGAACTTAATGGGTATAATAGTAAATCAAGGTTCAAGTAAAAAAACTAAATGTAGATAAATACCTTTAAAATTTGTAATAGTAAACATCATCGGTCTTGCAGACTATTTTGCAGAAAATCTAGACAAAATTAAGAGAAAATCCAAGAGAAATGTAGAGAACATGTCTAGTTTCCAAAGAAATGTAAAAGACATGTCAATTGGACATATGATTCAGAAACTATGATCAGAATAGTGCACACTGGTGCAAATTGACCTAAAATGGAATTTTTTTTAAATGGGATTTAAGAACCACTGTGTACTAGACCCTTAAAATACATCCTAAAAGAGCATAAATTATACTTAATAACATCCTAAAGCTTGGGTCTTAATGATCTATGTAGAACTTAAATCACCAAGAAGTAAAAGAACTATAGTCTATAGGTAGCAGAAAAGAATATCAAACTATAATACTTAGGGGTGGCAATTCCAAGCCGAACCTGCCAACCCAACCCGAACCCAACCCAATAAATTGCAGGTTGGGTTGAGATTTTCAACTCATTTAATTAAATGGGTCGGCCTATTTGACCCGTTTAATTAAATGGGTTAGTTTAGCGTTGAAATTTTCAACCCGCCAACCCAATTAAAACTTTTAATATATATATATATATATATATATATATATATATATATATATATACATATATATCATTTATTTAGTATTACTATTTAATTAATTGTTAGTATTTAATGCTTTATTTAGAATCCAAAAACTAGTCAACTTACAACACACGTATCCTATTATTGTCGCTGCCCTACACTTCTCACATGAAATTGGACTTTCAGTTTCTTATCTCCTAGAGTCGCCTTCTCGTTTCTCTTTCAAACCATAATTTGGCATTCTTTTCATATCAAGAAGATGAAGTTATAAAATAGAAGTGGAGTCTCAGTTTCTCTTTAAATTGGTCAACCTAAGTTCAACCAAATTATTAAACAGGTTGGTTTCAAAAACTGCTAAACATGTCAACCTGATTTCAACCCATTTATTAAAAATGTTGGGTTGGGTTGAAATTCGTCAACCTGTTTACTTAAACAGGTTGGGTTGGGTACATATTTTCAACCCATTTAATTAAACAGGTCGACCCGTTTACAACTCAACCCAACCCATTGCCACCGCTAATAATAATTATAAGTATTAGTATGCAACGAATGGAACTACAATCTAAGTAGTAGTAATTATTTATGGATAGTCTCTACCAATGAAGTTGTTCAGACATTCAGTACCAGGTGAGTTACACTACCTTATATATTATGATGACCATATGTGTTAAGTGTAACTTCTTAGTATGTTCATATTATGTTAATCAATAGACTTGCCATGACAAGCTTTTCGAAGGAAGTGGTCAGTCGGGTCAGACTTTGTGACTCTCGTTCCTGGAAAGGGGAGCGGGGGGCACTAGACTTACGGCTCTTGTTCCCGGAATGGAGAGCAAGGGTGCCTCAGAAGGAACAGGGTCAAGACAAGCCCTTCGAGGTATTGACTATGGATCAAAAAGTATGTACCAATGTTATGTGATATATGTTTAGATTATGTGTTAAAAACTATATGCGACAGGCTATGTGCCAAGCACTACATGTTTATTTGCTATGTGATCAGTATGAAAACCATGTATGAGATTGATATAATATTTAAGTAATGTGTAGGCTCACTAACCGTTATTTTTACCCATTGTTAATTTAAATTTTAAGGACCCTCCGGGATAGATAGAATGAAGAACTTTATTCGGTAATTTTGATGATTAAATTGGGTTAGGGATATGGGTCTTTGGTTGATTTATTTATTGTTTGAATAAGGGATATTTGACTAAGTATATAGGAGTTGCACGTGTTACACTTGGTTATTGGATGTGTCCTATTTTCTAGGGAGTGGTGACTAGTTTCTATTTTTGCATTTGATTTATTCCCTGTTAGGTTTTGTAGGCTATAAAAGCCCTTTGTTGTCTAAATAGTAGAGCAGTTTTTGAGTCAGCGTTACTTCTTTCCTTTCACTATATATTTATTACGTATTAAACAGATGGTATATTTTTGGTTTATGAGGGAACTTCTGATACCAAATGTTGGAAATCGGGCCCTCAAGTTCCCTCACAAACCAAAAATACACCATCTGTTTAATACGTGAGAAATATATAGTGAAAGGAAAAAAGTAATGGTGACTCAAAAACTGCTCTACTAGTCAGAAAACATAGGTCTTTTATAGCCTACAAAACCTAACGGGGAATAAATCAAATGCAAAACTAGAAACTAGCTACTACTCCCTAGAAAATAGGACATATCCAATGACCAAGTATAACACGTGCAGCTCTTATATACTTAGTCAAATATCCTTTATTCAAACAATAAAAAATCAACCAAAGACCCATACCTATAACTAATTTTATCATCAAAATTACCCAACATTCACCCTGTTAATATTGACGATCTTGACCCGTTTCTTCATCATAGCAAAGTCGGTTCTTCTTCTTGGATCAAGATTGCTTCTTTGTCGTTCCACTTTATGCACTCATGGCTAAAGTAATCTTTACAATCATAGCACCAAATTCCACTTTTGTCACCTCGGCCTTTTCCTCTTCCTCAGCCTCTTCCACCTCTTTCATAGTTCCTTCCACGTCTACTACTTTCACCATTTTTTGTTGACTTTACATCATGAGTTGATCTTGCTCTTCATTTTTTTCTTCAAGACTTTGAAGCCTTTCTTCATAGGCTTTAACCCTTCCAACCGGTTTTTCAAATGACATAGTTTCAAGATCGTAATATTGGGAGCTAAAATTGGCAAATACTTCTTTGGAACCGAATTGAGAAATTTTCTTACAATCACCTCCTCTTCAAGAGTTGAGCCAAGACTTTTGAATTTGGCAACAATACCACTTATTTTGCCCGAAAATTTATTGATTGATTCATTGTCTTTCATCTTTAGCATCTCTAATTCGTTTCTTAACGTTTGCATCCTTGCCTTTGAAGGGGTTTCTAGCAAACAATGAACAAATAATATCTTATGGTTCACATGCAACCCTAGAAAGATCTATGTTTTCTTCTATGAAGATAATAAACTAAAACCTAAAGGAAACAATTAATTCTAAAGATCAAAACTGAGAAAACCAACATTTTGATCATATGATCCTTGAAGCTAGCAGCACAAATGTCCTGCCTCAAATGGTGTCACACCCAAGCAATGGAGAAGACAGTCCAGCAGAGTTTTCTTGGTGAAAATGGTGCAGGTTTTAGGGTGGCCAGGTGCCTCCTTTTATAGCCTCCAAGGGTTACAGCTGAAACCCTAAGGAGCCTCCAAATGGGCAAGCCTGTTGACTAAATGGACCAAGCCTTTTCTAAACCCTAATAGGGTTTCGCCAACCATGGAGAATCCTTCCATGGTGGCGCCACTTTTGGCCCCTGTCCACTGGCCAGTTATTTATTCAACTATTAAATAAATACAAACCAGTCACTTCCCTTTTATGAATTAAATCCAATTAATTCTAGATTAAATCTTAATTAATTATTATAGTTTCTAATTAATATATTAACACTTAAATATATTAATAAACTATTTAATTAATTCCATTGATTTATTAAACAATTAATAAATCAACCTTTTATTCTACTGAACTCTATCCTAACCTCCAACTATGAGGGCAACCCAAATGGACTTTGCTTCAATTAACAAGATAAATATAAATATAAAGTCATGGCTTAGACACCTAATCCAACAGTCTCCCACTTGGATAAGACTATGACTTTAATTTATCTTCTGATTAATAAACAACCTGCAGCTTCCAAGAAACTGCTGCCGAACTCTGACCCAGTCAGTTCTGTCCATAGATAAGTGATCATATGACCCTTCGTCCAACAAGATATTTTCAGACACGAGACATGGATTGAGATCAATCTCTGTCCGATACTCTGTTTCCCGATTTCCGATTCTGCTTATGAATTTCGGACTTCTAATTGAACACATCAATTTAGTCCAAGCTGGCCAGCACTTTAGTCAACTCCAAAATCATCGAGCGGCCGACAGATATATGTTTCCCACCAGGGTCAAGGAACGAATAAGCTTCGACTCATATGCTTGTGTCTTTTACTTATCAAATCGTACACAACAATGCGTTTTATAACATCGAGTTACCGATGCGTTTACGTATTATCAATGCACAACCGACTTGCAAATGTCAACTCATATGTCTCCGCTTTAAGATCATAAGATATTATCGTCTCAACATTGCTCGTGATGTAATCCATGAAGCAATCTATTGAGCGTAGGTTTATCCAATACTCAAATCTCTATTTCTAAGCACTCATGAACATTGTAGCAGTCTTACTGCAATGTATAACTCCTTAGACAATCTACAAACCAATTCACGACAGTCTTTGTTCATACTTACTCCCGAAAAGTATGAGCGAATATGGACTTTTGAATAATCAAATTATTCGGGAAGTGAAACATGCAAAATTGAAACATAAAATCTGACTGGTGACTACTATTGCCTAATTACCAAGTCTCCACGAGGTAATCATCAAGTCGGATTTTACATAAAACTATTATCGGTTTCTAGATTCCTTTTAAACTATTTAATTCGTGTTCTGTATCTATGTCTACTTGACCTTTCACTCTTTCTATGTATTCAAATGTTATACACTAATACACTTCATCCGATCGGATATCCTTCCGATGATATGTCAATTTTGGTCATACCGTCATTCTCACTAACAACTCCATTCTATGTACTGTGACTTTCCATGGTTCTCGGGATCTTTAGTCCACATGACTGCACCCTAAGACTATTTTGAGGTGTTACGATGTGTCGGTGAGCCACACGCGCTCCATCGGAATGCCAACGAAATTCTTTAACCATTAAGTCCTTATTTTAAAAAATCTTTTCAAATTGTTATCAACATTCACCCCTAATCATTTTCCAATGATTTCTCACGTATGTACAAAATCCATTAAGTATTCCCAACCAGGTCATATCCTGAATCTGACTCACTATGCTCTGAGTATTAAGTCATCAAGACATGTTCATGACACTTCTGATCGATCCAAGAAACTTGTTGGATTCGATCCAGTCCTATTCCAAACTCTTTTGGAATCTAAGGATTACTTATAATCCTTGTGTCATGATTTTTCAATAACTATTTCCTTTCGGAGACTCTTTTCCATGCATCTTGAATCTTATCAAGATCATGCTTACTATGGCCAGGTCTATACTGATGACATCATCTATCTGATATGTGTTAATGGATTATGTGAGTATGTTGCACCTTTTATATCTCTCATGCCAAATCATTACACTTTGCAATGACAGAAAACTATTTCCTAGGGCAATGCATATTGAGTCTCATCAAGATCATTTTGGCAGAGTTTCGATCTATCTAATAGACGTTTATAACCAACCGAGCATGCCGTATCTTTATTAAGTCTTTTATAGCGATCCGTTTCTTAACACCAAGTCATTACACTTTGTAATGAAAAGAGACGTTTCCTAGAAACATTATGTGACTCACATATGGAGATAGTAGATAACAGCGACACTCCTACTGGCTTTGACGCGGTTATGGACTATTCACAAAATCCAGAACTTTTGGCACCTTTTGAGAATCCAAAACTTTCTGACATTTTAAAGGAAATCTTTCAACCCTTTCTCAAAATCCAATCCTTTGGCATATTTTGAGAATCTGAATATCCTTTCTTGCGAGATGCCCATGGCGTAATCTCAGGCCCACGTACCTTTATACTGGCATATTCTTTGTGAGTCCCCATTAGTGTGCCGGTGATCCACACGTGCTCCACTAACGACTTACATTATGCAGTATCCTTTCAGATTTCATCTTCTATTGAGAGTGCTTCTCTCGGAGTCAATTGCTTGACTCTGAGTATCGTCTCACTCAACCAGATGTTCTGAAGGTACGTTTCTGTCCATGTTGGTTTCTTGTGATGATTACTCCCACTGGTTTTAAGACCAGTTGTAAAATCAATCAAACTGTCACATAGACTGTATCTGGTCCTAAGGTTCTCTTAATTGGCAGCAACTGGGCTCACCAGTGCTTCCAAGTAGTCGGATTAAAAATCCGTACCAACTATAGTGTTTTACCACTAATCGGTATGTCACTCTGATCATAACTACTTATGATGGTGATCAGTACTACTGGTCAAGAGAAGATAATGTCAGAATTAAAACAAAAATCTGATTTCTGCTCTAAGCCTAGTGATGACTAAAGGTTATTTCACTTGGCTAATCCTGAACTCATTCAGGACTGTCCCAACACCCACTGTTTCCTTAGAACATGAGTTTTTCTAAAAGATCTCTTTCTTTTCCAGGTATAGAGGGATAGCCAGTGAAATGACATTGCTAATGAGGTTCGGACGAACACTACAAGACCCTGGATTCTCTATGTGTAAGTGGGATAATCCCAACTTCACATTTCAGCAGTGTCTCCAAAACCTACTTAGTCTAGAATGTGGTTGGAATATGGTCTGACTGGTTTAGTATTCAATGTATCGGAAACTAATTTGCAATGTATCTCATACATAGAGGATCGAACTGTTTCGACCAATGCTCCATCATTTTCCCTAAGACACATTATAACTATTAATGTTATTGGAAGAGAATAACGGTGAAACATTTTCCCAATTTATGTTGTCACTCAGGTTCTGTGGATCTTGTACTTCCTTTGAAGTCCTTGAACTGTTCAAGTTTTCAATCCAATCGCTTATTCTGATAAGCGAAGTCATATTCGTCATACAGAATGACAAATATTGTGAAGTACAAACAATTGTGTTCTTTTTGAAGATTCGAGCAATACACAGCAACTGATGTGTTCGTTGCTTCTAATCTCAATCTCTTTTACATCTCTATGTAAACTTATGACTTTGTTAATTCTGTTCAAGACTTGCAATCTTCAGTTGACTCTAAGTCAACTGATTCCAAAATCCTATCCTTTGGATCTTTGGGTGATTCATTTCTTACCACATGTGCTTTATAAAGAACTTAATCATCATCTGACTCTAAGTCAAATGATTCCAAAGTCCTGTCCAACTGGATCTTTGCTTGATTCATTTCTTGACGCATTAAGAACTCAACTCATCAAGTGACCCTAAGTCAAGTGATTCCAAAGTCCTGTCCAACTGGACCTTTGGTTGAATCGATTCTTATAACATTTAACAATCATAAGGGACACAATTCCTAAAATCCAAACACTTTGGATGCATTCAACATTCAAGTTATTACTAATCATGCATTCAACACATTCATATAACATTTCAAGGATAATTTCAAACAACAGGTGTTAAAAGAAAAACGACAATTTTATTAAAACAAAAAAAAATCCTTGAACAATGTACTATATGATAGACAATGTCTTACGCATCTAAAAGCTAATAACAATATTTCAATATCTAACTAAACTTCAAAACTGCATGAGCCGGAAATCCAATCCAAATGTGCTCCTATGCGCCAAAGTCCCGTACCTTACTGATTCCCTGCATACAAACCAAATGTGACTATCACATTATACATCAAGGAATTATGGAACAGGAGTTTTGAGGTTTTTAGACATACCTGAGCTTTCAAAAGATTTTGACCTTGGAGCGTCTTCCAATCTTTCCGCGACTGTATCCGATTCTGTGGATTCCCAGCTTAAGACATATCCAGGCGATCTGGATCGTTTCTTGCTGCGTCTTCCCACTGGACTTAATCTAGAAGTAGCTGAACCATTGGAGATATGCCTATCCAAGAGTGACTCGTATAAAGTCAACAGTGGACGCATTTCCATTAAGGTCTTTTTCTGGTCTTCCTTTCTATACGTCTGAATGAACAGATCGTACTTACTGGTCAGTGAAGCGAGTAGAGTGTTAACACTCGACTCCTGACTCATAGAATAACCAAGTTTGTACAATTCGCCTATGTACGCTTCAATCTGAAGAACATGTGAATTGATGCTACTTCCTTCTTTTAACTTACACTCTGCAAGTCTTTTGAAGATCCTAGCTCGTTCCTCTTCAACCGGTTTTTGGAACTTTTCCTCAACCGATTGCATTAACTCATATGGCCCCAAGGATTCAAAATCCTTACGGAACTCGGGGTCAATGGTCAATAGCATGAGGTCACGAATCTTTTCGGATTCATCAACTAAGAAGTTACGCTCATCATAAGAACCTTTTATGATGACTTGTTCCGGTGGAACCGGGATCGGATACTCGGTGAGAAGAGGCTTGCCAGCAATGACGAGAACCCGTCTCCAATTACAAAGCCATTCCATACAGTTAAGGACAGTCAGCCTTTCCATATTTAGCAGGTGCATTCTGATGCTCTCAGAAATGGGTGAAGGAGGAGAGGGAGGAGAATAGACACTTGATTCAGACATCTACAATAAACAGAATTTATTAGTTTAATTTATCCTTTTAAATAATTACCCAATTAATTATTTATTAAGGCTAGGACCCAAGATACCCCAACTATGATGTGAAGAAGGATGCCGTAATCACAACATAATGGTCATTAAGGTAGATAATACAGTTATCAATTTCATCTTATGAAACTCCTAGATCTGTTGAGACACATTGAACTATTCAATGGCATGTTTAGTCTCGGATGTGCCCCACTGTTTGTGACTGGGATGCCGAGGATCACAAACCAGGTGTGAATAACCATGCAAATTAGCTTGGTACTCTCGAAGTCAATTGTCATCTCTAATTAACGTGCCGGTTAACCACACACGCTCCGTTAATAATGACAAAATCGAGAAACCCATTGCAAGTCTTTGTGAACCCCTATTGGTGTGTCGGTTAACCACACACGCTCCACCAATGTTTCACAAATTGCAATGTGCAATTTTATGGATTAGCACCAATTCACATTTCTAAACCTAAAGTAACTAGATTGGGATTTGTTTGAGGGTCTAGTACTTTCAATTATAGCATTATACTTTTAAGAGGCTTAGAGGTTCTATCAAACCCGTTCGGCTAATGACACTAGACTGGCCAGGAGAGCGGTGGGTGAGAGTGGACACCCATTAGACTACCATTTTATAGGCAGTCGCCTTATACCCTCTTTATAGGACAGTTTTGTGAATGAGGCCTACTAGCGGTAAGACTAACCATTTAATCTTATATATAAGTATTAACTTTTAATCATAAATATATAAGATATATTTTAATCTTATTAAAATATTTTAGAATTAATTTATTCAGAATTTTCGCTAATTTATTATATTTTTTTCGAAAATTTTAAATTAATCCTTTAAGCTGATTTAATTTATCTTTTAATTAACAATTAATTAAATTAATTAAATTAATTAAATCTAAGATAGATTTTATAAATTAATCAAATTAATTTTACCTATCTTAACCCCTAAGGTTCGAAATTTGCTAGCTAGGGTTTAAGGGTTCAAGTTATCTTGAAGATACAGTTACCAAAAATAACAACCAACTTAAAAAGGCAAGCAAATAAAGGGGATCCAAGGGGGTGGCGGCTAGGGTTAGGAAACCCTAGCCTAGGCAACGTAATTTAGGCCATTCCAAGAGGGTTTTCCGCAAAAACACTCAAGGCAAGAATCATTCAAGCAGTTTATATCAATTCATAAGAAAACAAGCCTAAACTCTGATACCACTGAAGGGTTTTCTAGCAAACAATGAACAAATAATCTTTTATGGTTCACATGCAACCCTAGAAAGATCTATGTTTTCTTCTATGAAGATAATAAACTAAAACCTAAAGGAAACAATTAATTCTAAAGATCAAAACTGAGAAAACCAACCTTTTGATCTTATGATCCTTGAAGCTAGTAGCATAAATGTCCTGTCTCAAATGGTGTCACACCCAAGCAATGGAGAAGACAGTCCAGCAGAGTTTTCTTGGTGAAAATGGCACAGGTTTTAGGGTGGCCAGGTGCCTCCTTTTATAGCCTCCAAGAGTTACAGCTGAAACCCTAAGGAGCCTCCAAATGGTCAAGCCTGCTGACTAAATGGACCAAGCCTTTTCTAAACCCAAATAGGGTTTCGCCAACCATGGAGAATCCTTCCATGGTGGCGCCACTTTGGGCCCATGTCCACTGGCCAGTTATTTATTCAACTATTAAATAAATACAAACCAGTCCCTGCACTTTTAATTAATTAATTTAATCACTGAATTAAATCCAATTAATTCTAGATTAAATATTAATTAATTATTATAGTTTCTAATTAATATATTAACACTTAAATATATTAATAAACTATTTAATTAATTCCATTGATTTATTAAACAATTAATAAATCAACCTTTTATTCTACTGAACTCTATCCTAACCTCCAGCTATGAGGACAACTCAAATGGACTTTGCTTCAATTAACAAGAAAAATATAAATATAAAGTCATGGCTTAGACAACTAATCCAACAGCCTTTTGCACCTATTCGGCTCTTATATACTGAACCTTGATTGATTCCCCAAGTCCAAAACTCTTTTGCATTCTTGTGTTTAGCAACCTGCAAATTATACCTTTAGTGGTATAATTTTTCTTCTCATCAACTACATCTTTAGTTATTACATCCCAATGTCCATATGCCCTTAACACAATTTCAATAATAATACACCAAGTGGAATAATTAATCTCAGTTAATCTAGGACATTAAAACGGTATCGTAGAACCGTGAGCCACAACTTCTTTTAACATCCTTCTTTTGATCCCCCTGCCATTCTCCTTTCTTTTTGTCAAGAACTCTTAGTACTTGGCCTCTATCAGTCGGTCGATTGCTACTTTGTCAGTCTTCTCTGTTTGTCGTCAGTGGTCACGATCGGTTTTGCTGTCGCCGGTGGGTTTCGGTCAAACTTCTCGCCATTCTTCCTTCCTTAGGTAGGTCAAACTTCTCTAAGTTGTGACATTGGGATGCAATAACTAAATATGCAGTTGATGAGAAGAAATATTATACCAATAAAGGTATAATTTTTCAAACCCTCCCAGAGAGTGTTCTTTTGCATGTTGCTAAACACAAGAATGGAAAATATGTTTTGGAATCAATCAAGGTTCAGTATATTGGAGCCGAACGGGTGCAAAAGGCAAGGATGCAAATGTTAAGAAACGAATTGGAGATGCTAAATATGAAAGATAATGAATCAATCAATGACTTTTCGGGTAAAATAAGTAGTATTGTTGCCAAATTCAAAAGTCTTGGTTCAACTCTTGAAGAGGAGGTGATTGTAAGAAAATTTCTCAATTCGGTTCCAAAGAAGTATTTTCCAATTGTAGCTCCCATTGAACAATATTCCAATCTTGAAACTACGTCAATTGAAGAAGCGGTTGGAAGGGTTAAAGCCTATGAAGAAAGACTTTAAAGTCTTGAAGAAAAAGATGAAGAGAAAGATCAACTCATCATGATGGAAAATTAACAAAAACATGGTGAAAGTAGTGGACGTGGAAGGGACTATGAAAGAGGTGGAAGAGGCCGAATGAAGTGGAAAAGGTCGAGGTGACAAAAGTAGAATTCAGTGCTATGATTGTGGAGATTTCGGGCACTTTAGCTATGAGTGCACAAAGTGGAAGTACTAAGACAACGACAAATAAGCAAACTTGATCCAAGAAGAAAAAGCGGCATTGTTGTGATGAAGAAACATGTCAAGATCATCAAGATTACGGGGGTGAATGTTGGGTCATTTGATGATTAAATTGGGTTATGGGTATGGGTCTTTGGTTGATTTATTTATTTTTTGAATAAAGGATATTTGACTACATATATAAGAGTTGCACGTGTTATACTTGGTCATTAGATGTGTTCTATTTTTTAGGGAGTAGTGGCTAGTTTCTAGTTTTACATTTGATTTATTCCCCGTTAGGTTTTGTAGGCTATAAAAGCCCTTTGTTTTTTGAATAGTAGAACAGTTTTTGAGTCACCATTACTTCATTCCTTTAAATATATATTTCTCACGTATTAAACAGAGGGTGTATTTTTGGTTTGTAAGGGAACTTGAGGGCCTGATTTCCTACAAACTCGATGTGACCGCTCGCTGCCTGCATTCTCAGTTTTCATAGTTTCTATTTTATACATAATTATAATCTGGGTTAGACTTTCACATTTTACTTACAATAAAATATTTAATATACTCTGATACAGTTTTAGAAATTAAATAAAGGTAAATTAATATTTATTTAAAAAAATTGGGTCATTACAATTTGTTGGAAATCCATGCTTAGTTTACAAAGAGATGATTTAATACAAACAATCAAGAACAAATCAAAAAGTATAGTTTAAAATAATTCAAAAAGAGATCTACTTGGATAATATACACTATCGAGGCTTGTTTCAAATTTTATTTCAAGCTATAGTAGAAATCTTTTGGTGTAGAAACATAAAATCAAATCAAATTTTCTCTATTGGCATTCATAAGTAATGAGAAAAGTTGCTAGTCTCGGATCCACAAAGCAAAATTCTTATTTGTTGTTTGCTTAGTAGACAAACGATAAAGGAAAGGGGAGGGGAGGCACTAATTACAGGTCATGGGGAGGAGAGGATGAGTTTAGTGTGACAATTTAATTTTTTCCATAGAGCCTTAACTATCTTTTTTATATACAAACACTAATTATAAGTAAGTTTTTTCAAAAGCCTTTTAAGTCATTAAGTTGGTAAGATCGTAATCTTCTACCAATTACTTTAATTAAGTAATTTCAATTTAATAGATAAATCATCTTATTTATTTAGTAAATGAGTGCTTTCATTTATTTAATAAATAAACTTTTTTACTTACTTTTATTTATCTAACATTTATAAATAATTATTTATTTAGATTTGGTAAATAATGAATTTTTCATAAAAATAAGTATTATTTATTTTGTGTCTTTAGATACTCTTTTGTTGTAACCTCATATGTTCACGTATAATTAATTGTACAATACATTTGTTGTTGTTGTTATACACTAGATCCAACATATTTGTGGGAGAGAAACACCATGTGAGTGTCTTCTTTAGATAAAATGATGTCTAATGGGAAAATTCTTGTATGAATTGTATTTGTACATTGGAGAATCATCCTGGTCTAAAAATAAAACTCTCGTGGTAAGCAAACCTCCTTTTTTATTACATTTTTGTAGTTCAAGGTTATAATTTGAGGAAAAATAGGGTTTGATGGTGATTTGGGGTTTAATATTAGATTGATGTTTAGATTACTATTAGAACATTATCTTTTTATGATATTTATAATAAAACCAATTAAAACCTCGAGTCACGTGTCATCACATTGTTAATCCATTTGACAATGAGCAAGAATGTAATATAAATTCAAGACCTCCATGTTACTTTATTCTTTCATAAAGACAAGAGAAACTACATTTCATGATTTGGCCGTATAAAAATTTTGGTAAGAGCCATACTTACCCATCTCTTATAATTCGTTTAAAAGCTTAAAGCCTTGAACATAACATTTAAACTCAAATCCTAACAACATGATTAATAGTCTTTTGTATCTACTTTTGTTTATTTACCTTTTAGAACAACGAAAGATCCCGAAGTTGAGGGATGATTGGAGATAAAGCATATGGATGAAGTTTCATGCATGTTCACTGATTGAGAATCATGTGCCTAGTTTGATTTGAAGTGAATTAAAGAAGATTGCGAGTAAAGAAGGGTCACGTGGCACCCATGTGAAGTGATGTAAAGTAATAGGGTCCAAGGCCCATTCCCTCTAAAGATCTCTTTTTTTAGTATTGTCAACATCTTCCTTTTATATCATCAAAGCCCATCTCGCATTAATTACCTTGGTCTCCTTCCCCTCCTCATCATTTTAATTGCATATTGGATGATTTGGATAGATTATGTTTCTTGCTATATTTGGATTGGACCAAAACTGGAATTAGTATTTTGATCTTTGGATTTGAATTTAGTGTTGATTACTAAAATAAGGATCGAATGCTCTCAAAAGTTAAAATAACAAATTTTATTATTAGATATATTTTATTGTTTATAGTTTAAATAACTATATAATCAATCGTTTGAATATTCAACATATTTTAATTATTAAAGAAATAAATAAATAAACAAATAAAATATATGACTTCTAAATCCAGATTACGAAAATCGATCAAGCTAAATTTTAATTTGCTTGGTTGTTCAAACTAGAGGTGCAGATAAAGAACCTGTTTTTTTAAAACCGAAAAAAAAAACCAGAATCAGTTTTTTAATAACCGGGTTTTCTAATAACCGGTTTTGTATCCCAAATTGAACCGGTTTTTTAACCCAAACTGAACCGGTTTTTTACCCCGGTTTTTGTTCCGGTTAACCGAACCGAACCGGTTTAAAAACCGAAAAAACCGGTCTAAAACTCAATTTCATGTTAAAAAAAAAGGTCAAAACCAGACCGGTTATAACCCAAACTGGTTTTTTCAAAAACTAGTTCCTAAAAAAAACCGAACCGTTTAAAAACCGACTTTTGTTCACCTCTAGTTCAAACTATTTGGATCGATATTCTGAAACTCAAAGTCAATTCAGACTCACTTGAACAGATTCAAATAAACACCGCATGTTTGTCTAACTAAAGCAAGGGCCGTCCAAATAATATTTGTAAACTAGTATTATTTTTAAGTGAGTGATTCATACACAATAGTTTATAGTCATACACAACAATTTATACATCAAAGGTATTGTACATAATGCATAAAATACCTTAAATTGTTGTGTATTTCTAAAAACTGTTGTGTGCGAATCACTTCTTTATTTTTAATAACAAGCATGAGAATAACATTTATATCATCACCTGCATCAAAGATCACTTGCATCAAATATCATGAACACACATTCCATCTTTTTAGGTCAAGCAGAAATTTACAATTTTTATCTTATAAATTTTAGCCTCAATCATGCCAAATATACAAATGAAAGTCTGACGTTGTTCGACATTTTAGATCCAGCTAAAAAATACTTTTTTCTTTTATCACGTTAACATCAATCTCATTCTTATTACATTTAATACCAAACGCAACGCAACATGTTATGTCTTTTGCATCATAGTTGAGACATATAATATAGTTCTTTATGGAAGTCCAATAATTTTCCCTTTTACCTTTTGTTATTTATTCCACATCAATCGACTCTTTCAATATATTATTCAGATAAATAATAGGAAAAATAACTCACTTGGGTACCAAAGACAAAGCAATAATGAGATGCCCACCAAAGCAATAATTAATTAGTCAAGACTTAAAATCCTCAATCATCGCAATATTTTTAATCTACATTTTAAATTTAAAAAAAAAAACAACACAAAAAGGTAGTAGACAATCCACGACACATCACATGTAGGGGGAAATAATTTGTGCTCCCCATCTATAATACAAAAATATCGAGAGAAAATAAAAACAAAAACCCTGTTACTGTTACTTCCGAGTTGACTCGTTAATGTTGTGTTAACTCAACTCAATGTTTTGGTGGTGGTGCTACTGCTGGCTTGCACTGATAACACTTGGCAAAAAGACCAAATGTATCAACTTGGCGTACGAAGTTTGTCATGCTCGCCCACCCACCGAATCCAAACCCAACTACTAGAACCCATACGACCACAAAGGCGTTAATCACGTACATCGCAGTCCAGCTTGGTAGGAAACCCGGAGGCTTCTCCGCCGCATTCTGAAATAAATCACAATGAAACATACGAAATGAAATATTGTTTTGTATTTAATAAATACAAATTAATCCTATTAAACAAATTAATAAAAAAAAATACTTGGTGATTTTTTTATTTTTTTTTTGGCATTTAATTTACCTGACGGGCAGAGGCTTTTCTGTAGGTCAGCATATGGGCAAGGGCAGGTATGATGTAGACAGTGAAGCTGACCAAAAGTGCCCCAACGGCTGAATTAATGGGCCCAAAGAAGGGAAAGATTATAGCCAAAAACCATATCGGAATCACTACGGGCAACCTTGCTAGTGCCCGTAAACATATGCTCTTCGTATCATGCATTCCTATCACCTTCTCCCACACAAAATACAACGGCGTACATGCGAATCCGAATGTAATAAACTGTACAACCAAAAATAACCCAAAATTGTAAGCACAAAGCATCGCATGGTTGTACTGTACAACCCAGTAACGCAATTTCGTCAGGGGAAAAAAGCTAAAACCCCATGTATTATAACAAATACAGAAGGATAAGATGGTAATTTGACCTGATGGATGAGCATGAGAATGACGGCGGCATCACGCCACCTGGTCTTGGGAAGAAGGGAGAACGCGTTGGAGTGGTTTAGAAGTTCGTCGCCGAAGGCCCAGTAGACGGCGGCGGATGACGGAAGGGTTAGTGTGAAAACATAAAGAGTGGCAAGAAGGTAAATATACTTGAATTTTTGGGGTTTCCACATTGCGTGCATAATTTCCCTGTAAATTAGAATTAACAAATAAAAAAAGTTTAGAAATCTATGTATTTAATTTAATTTTTACTTTTTATTCGGGAAAAGCTAAAATAAATAAATCTCGTTGTAAAGAAATCTTTTAAGGTTCAAAAATCCAGACACCCTGGCAAAAGCTGTATACAAGTACATTAGAAGAATAAAAGGAGCTTTTTACACCATCTTCCAAAAAAAGAAAATATTCGTTGATCATCAATTTTAATAAACTATGTGTATTCAAGGCTTGGGGGAGTGGGTTTGCTGAACCACTCGCCAAACCCCTCGCCATCCCTGGCTAAGCCACACCGCCCAAGTCGCTAAACCACTCGCTGACATCTCCCTCGCTGAAGATTAGACGAGCTCGCCATCAACAATGTATAGCAACATGACTTGTACCTTTTAGCATAAGAGTTGTACATTTTAGCATGGTTAGCACATGCTGACTACTCCTACCAAATTTGGTTAGCATGTGCTAAGCTGATGTGGCAAGTTTAGCATGTTCAGCACATGCTAACCACTCCTTCCAGCCTTAATAACTAAAATTTTATAAATATTCCTTAAAAAGTCACAAATAAAAAGATTATGAAGCCAAAATCAACGACATAAAAGTCCTTACGCACTTATAATAAACAAAAGCTCAGGATTTAAAAATCGTCACTTTCAGCAATATATTCTACAGATAACATATTTTTCATGAACTGCGTCCAGATATACTTTATGCATTTAAAGTTGTACGTTATTGGGTGTTTTTTGATTAGAAAAAAAAAACTTACACAGTGACAGCATGTCCGCCGAAGGTGTACAAAATATTGGTGGCTCCGGTGAAATACAACACCAGCTTCTGTGGCGCCGAGTGTTCAACTCCGTCAACCTGCAATTCCGATAAAAAACCATATGAGAACATTACTGCTACATTGCTACCAGGACTTGTACATTTCGCATTTTAATTTGTACATTGTTGT
>CM042010.1:134388015-134423015 GCA_023525715.1 Cichorium intybus
TTGAAGAGGTTAAAAGAGGGGTATTTTGTCACTTCTAGGAAAAGAGGACGTGCAGACCTTTTAAGGTTTGCGGGCTGCGAAAAACAAATAGTCTGCAATATCAAAACGTCTGCACGCGTCTGCGAGGCTGAAGACAAAAGAGTTTAGAAGCACTTTTTATAAAAAACAAACAACCCCTATATGTCACATAAAAGTGCCTTACTCCATTTTATGTGGCACTTAAAGTTGATAATGAGTTTTCAAGTTATTAAAAAGGTTTTGCATGTTTTAATACAATGTGTTGAAGGCTTAAAGGGGTTAAAGGTATGCACTGACTTGTAAGTGGTCCCGACTGTACAGGGAAAGATTTTTAGGGTTTTTAGGAACAAGTGTTTCAGGAGTGGGCAGATATTCTAGCCAACGTTGCCTGGTGAAACATTTTCTATTCTTTACTATTCACATTCAACCGTTTGCAACATGTATCATTCATTCAAAAACATAGCATGGCTACTTGCCCAAAACATTATTTTCTCTATAGAAAAGTTCAATGTATAAATCATTACTAGAAATTAGTAAAACTAAACATAACATAAATGTTAAATTTTGCACATCAATTCACATTTTCAAAGCATATAAAACTTTATAAACATTTTCCATGTATACCATGAATGTGAAATCCACATGTAACTCACCTTAGTAGCTAGATATGTCTAACTACACTAATCCACTAACTCTTGACTTCAATTGCTCCAAGCACCCTTCAATCTTTATTAATTTAATAAGAGATTAGAAATATATCACATAATAAATATAACACATGTGTCTACAATCCCATATTCAATGTGTCGTCTCCGCCGTGTCTGACCCCCTCAATCTTTCTATCCGGAGTGAGTCAGGCGACTAAGCTATTCATATTAGCATCATACATCTTAATCAGGGGCAAAGCTACCGTATAGCAAGGTGGGTCCCATGACCCACCTAATTTTCTAAACTTATTTAAAAATTATATAAAAAAAAATTAGGACCTATCTTGAAAAGGTTTTAGGACCTACGTTATTGTTGATCTTTTTCGTTTTTGTCGGCTTTACTTGATTAGGGAACCATATGATTTTCTATTCTAGATTCGCCACTGATCTTAATATACCAAAAGGTGTCCCATAAATGTTGAAATTCACAATTCCATTCCACTTTACCAAGTTTTGTCTCATTAAACATATTAGTACATAAGTGCATTATTTTTCATTTTAACGTTGGAATTATAAATTTTGTCCCAATCATAACAACTATAAATAAAGTAACATTCCATTCTATTATGACACTTTATCACATTACTATATGTATCTTTAGCTTTATATCAAAATTCCAAATGATGGGTCTAAAAGTAATCATTAACCAATTTCAAAAAATATCAACATTTACAAAGCTAATACTAAGTATGATACAACCATTCTTTCTTTCGTCCTTTATACAAACAACTCCATCTATATTTTTCATCTCATGTTTTCATAACGTGTTCCAAATAATACATTTTTATCATTCTTTTCATGTGTATAAACTAGCATATTCCAAACATCAAACATAGTTGTAAATTACCTTTTTATGGTCAAGTTTAACCAAAATAGAAAAAGTCAACAACACTATTCATCATCTTCAACAAACTCAAGATTACAATTCATACTTTGATGTGTTTGTACTTCACATATTTCAAACAACACAATTCTAACCTTAATACATTTTCTTTTGACCAATCTTTTATCATTTCAAGCATAACTTATGTAGAAATCAAATTATCATGACTTTGCTCAGCATATGCTTCCAAACCTTAACCATGAACATCAAGGTGTAAACATGGCAGAAAATCAGCCCCTTGAATCTAATAATTTCATTCATAAATCCAAGAAATTACATGTGTTCATGTCTAATTTTTGAAATGTAATAACCAACCGTTTGATTCTTCCAAAGAACTTAACTTAGGTTTAAAGAAATACATCTATATTGCTATTAGAAAGCGTAACTTGGAGGTTTAGGAGTTGATTGCACAAATTCTAGCCACCAAACGGCTGTTTTCGGTCACCTAGCACCACCGCAAGCTCACATGCTTCCTCTTGCACTGTTTCTCTGTTAACTAGCAGTGTCCCGCTACTCCTTCTTTCTACAAATTTCAATGGAAAATACCATCGCTGCCTCTTCTTGGTCTCTCTGTCCCTCTTGCTCGATTAACACACATACACACAAAAAAATTGTTTCTCCATCCCTCTTGCTCAATTAACACACACACAAAGAAATTCTTTGTTCTCAATTTCTTCCTTCCCCAATATACCCTTATTTAAATGCCTTAGTATTTTTCCTAGCAAATTTCCATATTTTTGCAAACTTCAAATTGGCATAACTCTCTCATATAACTTTTATCTTTCTATTTCTTTTATCGATGGAAAGTTAGCAATGAGCTTTATAACTTCTCTTTACTGACCTAAGTCTGAATTGTTTCAGATTTCCTGCTACATGCCCTTAAAGATAGACATAATCACATAAACCCATTTATGTTACTTTTTGGTCATTTTCAAACCTTCATATCTTCTTTATTATAACTCCAAATGACTTGAATATTTTTCTTATGTTTTTATTACTTCAAATATTACAAACTTCAACTTGATGACCTTTTTTGAATTCCTTTTCAATTTTGAGGAATTTAATCTCAAAGATAGGCCTAAAACTTGCATTACTTTTTGCCCATAGATTCCCCTTTTACCCTTATGTCTTTAAAGAGAACTTCTAAATGACATAATAGCCTCACAATGACTTAATAAAAGGTCTTAACATACCCACGTCTTCATATTTTCACCAATTTGACCATTTCCCCCTTTTATAATACTCTTAGTATATGCAAACATCATTATACATCATTTTTACATTATTCAAAATTTTACTTTGTCACAACTTGACCGGAAACTAATGCACGAATTAGAGATTCTAAAAGTTAAGGAATATTTTAAGCAATAGTTGTGTGTTATGTTTTTCTCTATCGCAATAACATCATTTTTATTTTATAATAGAACCAGGAAAAAAGATTCAACGGCTAAAGAGACAGAGACTTTTTTAGCCTTAAAGTAAGTCTATTATTCATCATGTAATCCCAACTGGCTCAAATCCTGCCACATTTTATCAACTTTTTGGGCTCAATATGATATTAGACCTATTCTTGATGAGGAGAGAATCCCAACTTGCATGTACTTATTGATTTATAATAATAAAACGGCTTATTAATAACAATAATATGATTTGTTTAATGCTTTTCTCAATGAGCCTTGCTTCTTCTTACAAAAATGATGTTACGAAATAAAGGTTCAACAGTTAGAACTGTTGTTTGTGGCATCCCCACTTGTTATCAAATATTTAACACATATTTCATTTGTGTGCTTCTATTAGTATTATTGTTTTTTAATGAATTTTGGGTTTTATCATGCCAATTATGCTTCTGATGTGGACTTGGATATTGAAGACATTGCTACATCACAAGCTGTTGTCTTGGCAAAGGATCTTTAAAAGTAGCTTCTTTTTCATAATCATTTTATGGAGGTAATGGTTTTAGTTTAAAATTGCAGGCTACTTATTTTGTTTACTAACCTTTATGTGTTAGAAATGTATAAACCTCATTTTCCTTTTTAGAAAGTGGATAAATCTTATGTGTTGCATTATGAACACTAGCTATCTTTTTATGTGATTTGATGACTACAAGTTCAATTTTGTAACTTCCCTTTTTATGCTCGTTATTAGTCCTATAACTAAAGTTTTTGTAGAACTTCCGGACTCGAGGGTAGGGTGATGAGGACTTAAAAGAATTAATTGTGTGATCTATAGTATCATAGGCTAGGTCTTGTAGCAAGGACTACATTCATGTATATTTTGCTACTCTTATATTGTTAATTGAGATGTATTATAATAGTGATCAATGATGGCATAAAAGAAATGATCATTAGTTATAATATTATTATGTATTTGTTTCAAGTTCTGATAACTTTTTTATGTGTTCGGTTTATTAGTGCTACTTTTACATGTTTTTATATGATGTATAATGGTCATATGGTAGGAAATCATTTGTAGGTTAGATCAACAAAAAGAGCGATTATGGAAAGTTCATCTAGAATCAAATTTCGTGTTTCTTTTCCAGAAGTACCTAGTTTGATAGTTTTATATTTTGAGTGCTACTAATACGACATTTAGACTTATTAAACATTTTAGAAGACATTTATGTTTTAAATATTGAGTATGTTGTTGTTAGACAAGTTAACTTTTATTCTAAGTAATGATATTGTGTTTCCTATTTATTATTATTTACATTTTCATTATATTATGCACCAATAAAATAAAATAAAAAGAAGAGTAAATTACAATGATGGTCCATGTGGTATGCAAGAAATTACAAGAATCACCTAACTTTTGAAAAAACCCTCCATAATGGTCTATTTGTTACGATTTGGTTGCAGGAATGGTCCAAAGATAAGTAAAAAGACGAATTTACCCTTTTAAATTTCTTTTTCATTTTTCTTTTTCATTTTTATTTATTTTAGTAATTAAAAAAATACCACCACCCCACCCCCTGCGTCTCTCTCTCTCTCTCTCTCTCTCTATATATATATATATATATATATATATATATATCGCAGAAAATTACCCACAATTTTCTTGCCTGCAAGTTCATGGCGTATACCTGTAAATGGCTCTTGACATGAGCTAGCGTGAGATCTTTGACATCCATTTCATCAGAATATTACTTTCATGGCCTCCAAGAAGTTCAACGGCATGAACAAAATGAGAATGAAGGGTGCTCGTCCATCGCATCCTTAGTGCCCTAAGCCTCTTAATTTTTGTAATTTACTCGGCTATCAAACAACATCTTACATCTAAAGCCGTTTACTATCACAATACATATAACATTTACTATCACAATACATATGGTGCCTATATACCTACCTGGTGTATCAATCGATTAAAGCACTTTTTTGTAGTCGGCGAGTAAAATACTTAAACTCAACTATACGTAAAAGTCCCAATGTAGATTATTTCAAACAGTGTAGGTTTTAATAGCCAGAGGTGTATCATACCTTGGTGGATTCGGAAATTTCAAACAAAGCTTGTACAATTGTAACCTTCGTCTTGTTGATGCCTCGTCTCTTTTAATGGTAATTGTTAACTAAGAAGAAATAGATCAATTTTATTTAAACTAGCTAATTGTCTATGATTTCAATTTTACTCCTCCAAAATTTACCACTAAAGTCAGCATATCAGAGATATCACCATAATCTATCACAAGAAGCTAGATTAAAACAGATGTTACCAATCTTAGCTATCTCTGAATCACCATAATCTAAGCATATCCACAACCGATTTTTGCATATATCAGACTTGATAGCAATACCATACAAGGCTACATAAAGTGTGCAGAAAATTCAAAAACAGTCGAATTCAACAAAAAACTGGCATAACATAAATAAAGCACCATTGCTATATCTGAGAACAAACATGTTACACAATAAATTAGCCGATTAGAATCCAAGGAAGGGACACTGGTTCCTAGCATGTTCTGGTATCAGTTTAGCCAGAAGTTTCAAAGATGCCCCTTTTAGCTCTGTTAGTTATACCACGTTGTTATTAAAAATTCCAATGAGAAAACCACGGTGACGTGAAAATGACAAAACTAACCTTGAGGCTTGAAATTGAAGAGGGGCAGCAAAGGGCGACCGTTTGGGAGACGAGTGTTTGGATCACGGAGTTCGTTAAAGAACGAGTGAAGAAGAAGGGGCTTATTTTGATATGTACAGTTAGCATACTCTCGTCGGAGAAATCCCTGAGAGATGAGGGAAGGGGTGTTGTTGAACCTCTGGCGGAGGGAACAAACCCAGGAGAGAGAGAGAGAGAGAGAGAGAGAGAGAGAGAGAGAGAGAGAGAGAGAGAGAGAGAGAGAGAGAGAGGCAGGGGGTAGGGGTGAGGGTGGGGTGGTGGTATTTTTTTTAATTACTAAAATAAATAAAACATGAAATAAAAATGAAAAAGAAATTAAAAAGGGTAAATTGGTCTTTTTACTTATCTTTGGATCATTCCTACAACCAAATCGTAACATATAGACCATTATGGAGGTTTTTTTTTCAAAAGTTGGGTGATTTTTGTAATTTCCTGCATACCACATGGACCATTATTGTAATTTACTCTAAAAGAATCAAACCTAATTTATGAATAAGTATTTTTTGTGGTAAAAAAATTGTTGCTAAAACAAGGAAATGACTTTAATTTTAGTAATTATATAGTGGCGTAAAAAATGCAACTAAACCTCAAAAATATTGTAATGACAAAATATAAAAATTCCATAAAAACTTCAAAGGCTACAACGGCACAACCAAAAAATATCACTAAATAATTTTAGTGACATTTTTTATGCCACTGATTGTCGGTAGGGCTTTTAGTGACCTTTTTTGGTTTTCAATGACACTTTTTGTGTCATAAATGTCATTTTATTTGTAGTGTTACTTAATTTGCTACCATCTCGTGCTGTTAAAAGATGTAACAAGTTAAGATGTTAAAAAAATTCAGAAAGGATTTGCAAAAGGAAATGTAGTCACCTAGGAAAAATCAAAATTAACTAGTTTTGACCTCCATAGACTGTTATCTTAGCGGTATCATATGTTAATGAATTGATGTTTTGGATTTAAGTTAAATGGAGACAAAATATGTATATTTAGTACTAAAATAGTATATGAGTTCTTCTAGAAAAACAAAAAAAGCTAAATGTTTACAATAACTTCACATTTGCATGTCTATTATATGAGATTGATGATTATTTTGTTATAGATATATTGATAAAATCCCAATACAACTTTCCAAATTTTGATATTTTTGTGATTGGTCCTAGTTTCACTAAAGGCTTTCATTGGTCTACGGGTCCATGTAACAACAATTAGTGTTCGAGATCTAGAGTATATAATATTCGATTAGAATCGCTTATGGGAGTTAGCATAAACATTGCCCATCGTTACAGTCATTTTCCCATTATTTAAGTCATTTTCCCATTATATATTGTTCAAAAGTCAAAACTGTATAATCATATTATTGTTCAAAAGTGGAATGCCTCTCCTG
Organism: Cichorium intybus; assembly: GCA_023525715.1. Classification (NCBI taxonomy): domain Eukaryota; kingdom Viridiplantae; phylum Streptophyta; class Magnoliopsida; order Asterales; family Asteraceae; genus Cichorium; species Cichorium intybus. The sequence continues at coordinate 134,395,123 of CM042010.1, forward strand.
GTTTAGATCCTTTCTTGTAACTGCTTTGAGCTTCTCGCTCGGTTTTCTTTTCTAATATATTGTCTGCCGTTAAAAAAAATTATAATCATATTATTAAAAACTGATTATATTTACATATACAACTGAAAAATATATAAGACGTATAAGCCGTATTAACTGGACCCGGCGGCCAGCCATGCGAAACATCAATGCAACTAAACGTAGCACGCGGACCATCAAAGCTGACCCCACTTCATCGCCGGCTCACCATGCACGATGATGCTCGTCCATTGCATAAGTTCGCATGCTTTGTCTTCAATCATAATTTAACTATTAATTTTATATGTATTTATATCCAAATGGCTTGCGCTAACTATAATAAGTCAACGTCTCATTGTTTAAGCAACAAAATTTGTTATTCTAATACATTATCTGAAAAAAATAATTCATGAGATCTTGACTATGCCCTTAAGTCCTTTAACAACAATCACTACTAACCATAATATTCAACTAATCATCCCTAGCTAGTACTGTCGTGATTGAACCAACAATTATAGCTGACTGAACCAACAAACAAAGACATCTGGCCCATATAAGTAAACGGAACACACAAACTCAACCTAGAGAAAACACGTACATCAACAAAGTCTATTGCCAACCAAAATTTGGAGACATGAGAACACAGGCTATTCACCCCCTAGAGTTTCGTCATCTTTCAGCTTCTTTTTGATGCATTCTAAAGCTCAAAAAGAGATCCTTGATGTTAGTGTGTGTGTATATATATATATATATATATATATATATATATATATATATATATATATATATATATATATATATATATATATATATATATATATATATATATATATATATATATATAAAAGACCGGGTGTTGACTCCAATTTCAGTGAGGATTTTGAGGACAAATCTAGATCTCTAATCTTGAAAAAATTGGAGACTAATATTTAATGTGAAAAATTGACATATCTTAAAAGTTTGGGGACTAGTTGTCTAAAAATCAAAACTGATGGATGGATAAGACAAATAAAAAAGGGTAATGTGGTAATCTGAACGAGTACCCCACCCTCATTGCGACACTTGTCACTGTTGGGATAGTGTCCAAGGTCATAACTAATTGGTAAATATTCTCCATTAATAGCAGAGTTTTTTTTGGTAGCCCTCAGTAGTCCAAATTATGGAAACTAGTCTACAATTATTAATTTGTCATGTGATGATAAATTAATTAGAAACTAGTCTACAATTATTTGGAAATAATTTTGCATTAATTAGAAGCGCAATGATTAAATATTAATTGTCCAATAGTTGGGCAAATAGATAATCGTGAATCAAGGGACAGAAGACTAAAATTTGAAGGGAGAATCCTTCAAATTTAGTTCAAAGGCTTTAGGATACAGAGGAAAGATTTGAAGTAAAGATAAGTTGGATTATTTAATCAATTATCATTATTCAGTTTGAATTCAAATCAAGTTTATCTCTAAGCATCCTTTAAAGTTATAAATACCCATCCTTGGCACTCATAATTGGTGCCCTATTCCAGAGCTCCTAGATACCTGTAATTTCCTCTTATCTCTCAACAGAATCTATAATCCCTCTCTAGGGTTTTAAAGCGAGCTTTCTTAATTAACTAATTAACCTAATAATTTGGACTTATTGGGTGTGACTCATTAGAGGTATTCTTTTTTGGGTACTACCTTCCTTGCTTGGATTTAATCCACATCAAAGGTGCTTCAAGCAAATTGGTTTTGCTAAAAGGTTGGTATTCTTGATCCCTTTTGTAGTTGTAAACATCATTAGGTAGGATCCTTGTAGGTTCTAGTAAAAGTTACTTGCCTTACATAATTTTTGTATGTTTCTGTTGCCATGATTACTGTATCTAGGGTATAGAAAATCTATTAGTGGTATCAGAGCCTATGCTTAGTTGATATTTGCACTACATAAATTTTTTGTTTGACATGTGATTTTTGAAAATTCTATGATGGCTTGGATGAATCGAATTTTGGAGTATTTATGATTTTAAAACGTTTTAAAGTGATTTTTGGTAACTATCTCCAAAAGGTTTTATTTATCCTTTAGCATTATTTGAATTTTTAAAATTATTTTCTTTTTGGTAAATTAGGAAATAGATAATTTAAATAGTTTAAATTATTATGAAATATGTTTAGGATAATTGAATTAAAATTAAAATCATCCGTCCTCACATGATTTAAATATTTAATTGGTAATTAATTGTTGTCATTTGATTGTACATGGATAATTAAGATTAATTAGTTAGTTCAATTTGGATCCTAAATGTGTGATTTGTTTGTTTAATATTAATTATTAACATTTGTCCTCACATGATTAGAATTTTAAATGGTGATTTAATATTATTATTTGAACACATTAGGTTAATCTGAATTAATATGATTAAACAACTAGTAAATTTTAAAATTTTAAAATATACCTTATACATTATATAATAGGTTATATTATATGTATGATTAAATTGAATACATCAACTTGGACCAATATTAGGCTCATTTATTCTAGGGTTTATTTCATAAAAAACCTTAAACTTTCAAATTTTTTCTGTTTAAACCTAAAATTTTATTTTTTTTCAATCAAAACCTAAATTTTAGATAAACTTTTTAATTTAGACCCTATACTCGGTTTACAGGTTATATATAATTTTTTTTCAGAAAAAACCCTAATTTCTTTCTTTTTTCAGAAAAAAAACCCTCAAATTTTTTTTCAAAAAACTTTTTAATTTAGCCTCGTCCTGGTCAAGGGTTTATTTGCAAGTTAAACGATTTTTCATGGTCAAGGGTAGACCGCCCGGATGGGTGGGTGACCGCGGGTTCCTCCCTCATACGAGTTCCTCTAATCGTACAACTAATTTTTTTTTTAAACTTTACCCCCTCCCCAACGTCTGAGACAAGCCACCATACTTCATCATCAGAAACTCGTATCAATATAGATTTGAACGTGGGGGAGGTGGAAGAGGACGAGCTTGAGTTTGGTGATTTCGTCCGTCCGACGGGGAGAGATGCGGTGAAAGGAATAGAAAAGTGACTTCGTCTAGTGGGACAGAGTCGCAAAAAAGCGATGACGTGACACTTATGCGGTTGGAGTTTGAACGGTACAATTTAAACCTCCACTAGCGGATGAAATTTGAAGAAAAAAAACTTACGAATACAAACAACGATCACGCCACGATCGACAACGAGTCTGCGAAGAAAAATAACGACTAAAAGACATAAAGTTTTTGTCGTCGAATCTGGAGGAGGGTCTCGAGGGGGAAGCACTCAGGATGGTTTTAAAATACAAAGCCGGTATCAAAAAAAATATTGATCGTAGTTTCGTTTTTTTACGTTTGTGGTTTGTGTTTTGTGTTTTTAGTTGTCGTTTTTCTTAATTTGTAGTTTGTCGTTTTAGTTTACGTTTATAATTTTATTTTTTTAATTAATGAAGTGTTTTATTTTAATTTAATTATATTTAATGTAATTAAAATTTCAAATTTAGTTATATGTAATTATATTTATGCTCATAGCGAAAGATCTGAAGATATTCAAACAAAAGTCAATAAAACAAATTTGTAGTATTACTTACGACCTTTACAAGGATATAAAGTTTGTAATATTTGGATATCGTATATGAAATATACGTCAATTACAAGTAAAGTGGCTAAATTAAAAAGTTTTTTGAAAAAAGAAAATTGACGGTTTTTTTTCGAAAAAAGTAAAAGAAATTAGGGTTTTTTCTGAAAGAAAAGTATATATAACCTGTAAACCATGTAAAAGGGCTAAATTAACAAGTTTCTCCCAAATTTAGGTCTTTTTTGAAAAAAATAAAACTTTTAGGTTTAAACAGAAAAAAGTTGAAAATATAGGGTTTTTTATGAAATAAACCCTCCATTCTAAGCACTCTAAGATGGTTTAAGCAAACGACCTATAAAATGACTGTTGAATGAACGTCTTTTCGCCCACCGCTGTTTGTATGGACCAATGGAGTTACCGAAAGGGTCCAAAGATGTTGATGTCAAGTTAAAAGTATCAACTTAAAATTATCCAAACAAAATTCTCGTTTAGATAAATAGGAAAATATGAAAGTGTGTGCTAATCCATGAGAATGCACATCATTTCCTTATGGTCTATTAATGGAGCACGTGTGATTAACCGACACATTAATTTGAGACTAAGTGGCAAGATGATGTGGCGATTTGGATTTACGGTTTGTTGATGGAGCGTGTGTGGTTTACCGACACATCAAATTGAGACTATAAATAAAACGAATGTGTGAAAGCCGTTTTGCATGGTTAATTCGCAATCTTGTTTGTGGTCCTCAATATCCCGGCCACAAAGGTAAGATAACATATCCGAGATTAATATGTCATTCATGAATTCAATCAATCTCAAAAGATCTAGGAATTTCATAGTGATTGAAATTGCCAAAGTGTATGCCTACCTAAAATAAGTTCATAATATGATTACAACATCCCTTTTCATAGAATGAATGTAAACATGGATCTTAGCTTTAAACATAAATTGGGTAATTACTTTAAGGAATATATATAAGTCAACTAATTAAAACCTACCTCTCTCTCGTAGGTGTCTGAAATCAATAATGATCTCATTCCTCCTCCACCATCACCTCTCTCAAACTTTTCAATGCAATACATCCTAAGTATGGACAATCTTAATGGTCTAAATTACTTAGATTGGCTTCGTAGCTTGAGAATAGTTCTCAAACTCGAAAGAAAGCTTTGTGCCATTGAGGAACCTTTTCTTGAACCACCTCCAGCCGGTGCTACAAGAGATGTCAAAGACGAATATGAAATTCGTCTTAATGAGTCTGATGGAGTCCGTTGCCTTATGTTATTGATGATGGATCTTGAGATTCGAAAGGACTTAGAACATCTTGGCCCATATAACATAGTTAACCAGCTCGAGGGCATGTTGCAAAAGCAGGTTAGGCAATAACATATCAAGATCATGAAAGACCTTGTAGAGTGCAAGTTAGAGGAATGAGGTAGTGTTAGTGTTCATGTCCTTAAGATTGAGGCATACATTGACAAGCGGAAAGACTTGGTTTTCATGTCGGTCGGGAGTTGGGTACCGGTATTATCCTTAACTCTTGAGAAGCTCATATGATATGTTCATTCAGATATATAGGATATGATATGTGGATAAGTCTACAATGGAACTGCATGGCATTTTAAAGATGTATGAATCTTACAAGGGCATACATGGATCCTCCAGCTCAACTACTTCTGAATTGGCTCCTAGGGAAAGAGATGTCAAGAAGAAACCGCCTAGGGAAACATGTAAGCCAATTATGAGATGTCTCAAACTGGGAATCCTCATGATGGGATATGTTTCAACCAAAAGCAAGAAGAATGGAAGATGCTCATGACTTGATAAAGCAGTTGAAAGCCAAAAGTTTGGCACCTCATGTATATCTGAACTCCATAGTATATCAACTTCTAACTCTTAAGTCCTCGATACAAGGATGGTACTCACATTCGCGCTGGTATGTAGGGAATAAGGGAAAGTAAGAAGCTGAAGCATAGGAGCTTAAACCACTACTAGAAAAACAACTTTTAATGACTGACGAACAATGACATACATTTTTTTATGACTGACAAAAACGTCTGTCATAAAAATTATGTCATATTTTTTAGAATTTTAGAAATTTATGACTGACATAAACATTAGTCGTAAATTGATGTCATCTTTTACAAAAGTTAATGACTAACGTAAATGTATGTCATCTCTTACCGTCATAAACCGAAAATAAAAGGACACAGTATAATATTTTCAATTTCGTGAAAAAATTTCGTATGCCTTATTTCCCGCTTTACTTTTTCGCTTAACTTTAAAAAGTCCGCCTTTTTACTCTCATATCACACAAATACACATTTAGGGTTTTCTTTGCTTCAGAGCCGACATCAACATCGCCCTTCAAAGGATCAACAAATCTTTCATGTGAAGCTGAAGTTGATATCCGCCTTCGATTTTTACCCTCAGATCTCACACGGCCTGTCGGTCTCTCTAAATCTCAACGACTGTCACCGGCGACCTGCAGCCACGATTTCGCCAGTGGCAATGCCGACTAGTGCTCTATCATCATCTTCTTTGTGTGTGTGTGTTTTTTTTATCTACATTGTTTTAATGGTTCTATGTTTCTAGTTTAATTCTCAACAAACAGCATCGACACTACCTTCACGGATCTCCACTACCGGCGTGTCTACAACATCAACATCGCTATTTTCTACTCTAACCATGACCCATTCGGAAGTCGCAAACAGATCCGACATGATCTCTATGTAATAGTATTTTTTCCCTCAATTATTTTTTTGGTAATTATATGTGGTAGCTGGGATTTTCATTTATCAGAAACCCAAATTGGATTTTCTTTCTTTGGGTTTTAATCTTATTCATTGTAAACCTTAAACGGGTTATGTTTCAATATTGTTTTCACTGATTTTCAGTTCTTTTTATTGATTGTCGGTCATTGCATAGTGCCTAGAACCACATGAAGAAATTAAATCGATTTGTTAAATTATACTTCTTGTATTTTATTTGCGTTTAGAACAGAGGTTCCAAACTAGTTTTGAAAAACTTACTTTGTTCGCTAACTTCTTAAGATGGTCGTAATTGATGCAAATATTACGTTCTAATGTTTTGGTAAATAATGATAATATAGTGTTTTAGTGTTTTACTTTGTCTAATAAATTTCTAAGAGTTCATCACTTATTCGTCTTTTGTGTTTGACATTAACTTTTTAAATTACATTCATAACTTGGTAATTGATATGTATTTCAATAACTAAGTTGGCTTGATTTTGGAATTACCGATTGACATTCATTTTTCTTACTTTGATTTTAGAACTGAATTTGTTTCTATCAGTTTTATGTTTGATTTTTGGAAGTACCTATTATTAACTTGTTTCATCTTTGTGAATTTTGTTTTTTGCAGAAATAGTAAGTGGTCAGGAAGCTTTATTATCACATTCTAACCACAAAAGTGCATGGACAAAGGATTTATCGAATGTTATATTAGAGAAGAATATTTGGTTTTGAAGTGAACATGTACACAGAATCTAACTAGTCTTTTATATTTGTTTTATCATTGATTATGTATTTGAAAAGTTATATTTTTTGTAATGAATTGTTTTAATTTATATATATGTGATATCCATTTGTATTTAGCGACAATTAATGTGATATATTTAAATATTAGTAGATTTAGAAATATATATTTTTATAAATATGTAAAATTATGACACACAGAATGTTTGCAAACAATTTTGAAAAACTTCAAAAATTTATGACTTACAAATTGTTAGTCGTAATTGTTTGTCATCTATGTATGTCGTAATTTATGACATACAAATGTCTGTCATCTTTCATTTATGACTGTGCTTTCAATGACAGACATTTGTCTGTCATCTATACCCTTTAATGACTGACAATGTCAGTCATTAAAGACCATTTTTCTAGTAGTGACCTGATCATGAGATGGAGACGCACTGTTGTTGTTACAAAGATTGAGAATTACGAGCTTATGATGACTAAGTGGTATTTAGTTAGATTATTAGATTTTTGCTACTCGCCTAAATGGCACGGAACATTATTTTGTTTCATGCGTTGTTTAAGGATGTTTTGTTTTGCTTTTGATAATAAAATGGTTATTTTGGTTTATAAGGATGGTTGTTTTATTTCAAATTTTTTATCCTTGCAATGACATAAATGAATGTGTTGTTTGCGTATATAGTAGTAATAATATAATATTAAATATTGATCATCCGAAAGTGTGTTGGATAAAATGTGTTTGTGGTATTGTCTCCTTAGCCATATAAGTGAGAATCGCATCGCCAAGCTCCAAGAGGACGGGATCTTGGAATCATTTGACTTACAGTCATATGATGTATGCAAATCTTGATTAATCGGAAAGATGATGAAATCGTCATTCACACGGATTTGTGAACGAGGCGAGGATTTGTTCGACCTTATCCACACAGATGTTTGTGGACCGTTCAGATCCGCCACAAGACATGATAAACGATAATTCGTTGCTTTTGCTGATTATTTTAGTAGATATAACTGTGTTTATTTGAATAAATGTTAGTTAGAAACCTTGAAGTGTTCAAAGAATTTCGAAACGAAGTAGCAAATGACCCAAGCCCTCATAAGGATTTACGCAACCGAGTCTAATTCTTAAGGGAAATGACTTGATGGAGTCATGTATGTAGGTCACTCATTTTGTGATTTCTTCCTATCCAAGTTCCATACACATGTCTAATTCACTTCTAAGCTTGGTTCGTTCAGTTTTAAAGACTTTTATTGATCTATTAACATCCTTAACATGTTTAAATTCATTTAAATCGCTTAAAAACTATGATTAAACCATTATTAAAGTCACAATTATGATGATCTTCAAGTTTTAGAACAACACAAAAATGGATAACCATCGTACACTTGATTTGAGGTTTAAAATAACTTCAATACCTTGAGTAACCCTAGATCATCATCAATTGGACTTCATATTGTTAGTTCTATATGCCCAAGGATGATCATAAAATGATATTACTAATAATACATGATCCTATAGGGTCACACCAACAACAAGTTTGACACCAATTGATCATTTAGAACGTTAAATTTGATTTAACATCAAATGATACTAAACTTGCAATTTAATCTTGTAGGTTATTATTATTTGAGGTAAATAATAATAACTACAAAATTAAAGGTTGATTAATAATTCATATGTGATGAATTAATTAAGTGTAACAATTAAATTGTTTAAATTGTTAAACGATTTAATTGATTTATAAGTAAGCCTTTTATTTAATTTAATTGGTAAATTAAATAAAAAAAATATATATATATATATTGTTATATATATATATATATATATATATATATATATATATATATATATATATATATGTATATATATAATTATACAATTAAGATTGTATATTTAGATGGTTTATTTATGTATATGATTATGGGTTAAATGTTATCCCATTTAAGAAATAAGAAGATGTATTATTTATAAGCTTTTATTATCTAAGTTTTATAAATAATAACAACCCACTAGCACTTCATTTGTCATCATAAAATCAGCCATATTGGAAGGAAAAGAATGCATTAAGAACTTAAAAGAAAAGGAAGATGCCTTGTGTCTTCTAGCTTTTGATTATAGAAATCAAATGGATCTTTCTTTTAAGCTAGTTGCATGTGCTTTTCTTTTGCCTTGGTGGGATATATGTTGGACGAATTTGAGGGCATGTGTACATCATTCTTGCTTCAAGAAATCAGCCAAAAACTCTCCTTAAGTTCTTAGAAAAAATTGGTTTTTGGTTTCATAAGAAAAGGAGTCATATCTTGCAAGTTGTGGAACTAGCATTCAAGGGTGTTCAAGCTTGTGGTGGATCAACTATAGAGGGATTCTAATTTGATTCCTAGCTATCAAAATCATGCAAACCAAACCCAAGAACAAAGGTTATGATCTTGAACTTAAACTATGTTTGTTCTTCATCTTATCTCTACATGCATGTAGCATGATCCTCTTGAAAATGGAATTTGTGTTCATGATTTTATGCTTCCGTTGCAAACTCTTGTTTTTGAAACTAATTACATGAACCTTGATTTCCATCAATTGGTATCAGAGCCATGGCTATATTGCATGTTTAGATAATAAGTTTATTTGGATAAACTTGGTTTTTGGAAGCCATGAATGTTCATCTTCTTAAATGAAAGTTTCATGCATGGCTTCTTTGGCAACATGCATATATATAATCTATGATTTTATGTAACCAACTATATCTTATGTATGCATGCTTTTGGTTACATAAATTGTTGCCTTAGAAAAACAAAGTGTTGATTTTCTTATGATTTTATGTGATAAAATGGTGCATAAACAAGCCAAGGATCATATGATGCATGTTTTGTGTTTGTATTCGATTTGGTTGTAATCTATTCTTTTATTCAAATGGTTTGTAATAATAATTAGTTATTTACTTCTTTTATTCATTTTGTAATTGTTAGAATAGTTGTATTTTATTTCATTCACAAAATGTAACAAGAGAAGGAAGTAAGAAAAGATTGCACCCAACAGCAGCACTTTCTGAAGAGCTGCTGTCCAGATTTCAAAAATGTTTTGGAAGTGTTTTATAAATTCATATCTTGGTCATTTGTTGATATACTTGTTGGTAACTTTAATATCTAGTATATACATTAAGTTTCAACAAGTATTAGCATCAATATAGCCAAGAATGAATTGAAAAATGCAACAAAAAAACCACAAAAACCCTTCCTGCTGCCCATTCCTGTCGCAAGTATTGAAGTGGCCAAAGAAAAATCACAACTCATTACATGGTGTCAAGAAATGGTGGTTCAAGTATCATTTGATGTTATAAAAGGCTTGGCAAAATTGTAGCCAAATCGAAGATCATTTGGTTGAGTTTTTGTCACCCTTTTGTCCCTAGGTTTGGACTTGATATTTCATGTGTGGCTCACATGAAATATCAAACTAGTTGGCTTGTGTTTATGCACCCATGCATGCTTGTGATGTTTGAATGTTTTATTATGTTATGTTGTGGATGAAAATAAGATTTTGCATGCTAGACAACCTAGATAATTAAACATAATCATCAAGGAGTTTGTATTTTTCAAAAGTTGACATTTAAAACATAAGATGTGATAAAATTGGTTTTATTAAAATGGGTTTTGTTATAAAAGCTATTAAGTCAAGATTTGAAAATGATTGAAACAAGAAATAAAATGGAGATTTTATGAACTCTTACAAACTCCAACCCTAAGTAATAATGGTAATTATTTAGGATTATAAATTGGTTCTAATATATGTGTTCAAACTCAAACTTAATATTGGATATTAATTGTAATCTTGACCACAAACAAAGAATCAATAAAATGGAGATTTTATGATTAAGGAACCAATTAACAAAATAAGATTTAATGGTACCATGTTCATTGGATGCATGCAATCTACATGATACCATATGTTTTTTCAAAATTAGAATTGTAAAACATTCAAATCCCTTATGAAATACGAATCAATGCCGTCCCTCTTAAAGACACTCATGTATCACTTGTATTTCCTTGTGGGATAAAGGATACCTAACCACTTGGAGTCTTCTTGTGATACAAGAAGTAGTTTTGCAATATTGATGGGATAAAGGACACCTAACCATCAATAGTTGACAAAACTACACGTCCGTTTAAGTATGATGATTCGTTTGGAAATCTCTTGTGATAAAGGTCACCTAAGCATTAGAAATCCAAGGCATAGATAGGATCAAACATGCCAAACTTATAAATGTTATAATGGGATCCCATAACTCTAGAAATTATATTTGGATATAATTGGTAAACCGTTACCTACCTTGTTGATTCGAATAGACGGGATAAAGGATACCTAACCACTTATTCGTGATGCAACTTGGATTCTAGACCTTAATTAATTAAAGTTTATGAAACAAGAAAGGGTATTAATTATTAAGGACTTAATATCATAATTTACTAAATAGAACCTTGTTAAAATTTTGTAGATGGCACCAAATAACACACACTCGGCTCCTAACAAAACCTCACTACGGTCTCTCCTTGAAGGAGAAAAACTTAACCATACCAACTTCTTGGATTGGCACCGTAGTGTGAGAATTGTTCTCAAACAAGAAAAGAAAGAATATGTTCTCAATGAACCACTTCCAGAAGAGCCCCCTGCCATTCCTAAGCCCGCACACGATGCATGGCTTAAAAAGATGGATGATTCCATCGATGCATCATGCCTCATGGTGGCAACCATGATTCCTGACCTTCAGAAGGATTTGGAGAATCATTCAGCCTATGACATGATTCATCAACTAAAGGAAATGTTCCAACAACTTGCAAGAACGGAAAGGTTCGAAACTGTTCGGGCTTTCCATGCTTGCAAGATGGAGGATGGGCAGTCGGTAAGCTCTTATGTGCTCAAAATGAAGAGTCACATTGATCATTTGGCACGTCTTGGAGTTGTGATGCCCGAAGAGCTAGCAACGGATATGATCCTTAACTCCTTGACAAAGTCCTTTGATCCTTTTGTCATGAATTTTAACATGAATGGTTTAAACAAGACTACCCCGGAATTACATGGGATGCTAATTACTGCGGAAAAGAATCTGCCTAAGAAAACCACTCAAGTTCTCATGATCAAGGAAGGTGGCACAAAGAGAACTAGACCCGAACACCCCACCAACTCCAAGGGCAAGGGGAAAGCAAAAGCTTTCAAAGGTAAGGGCAAGAAAGTTGTCCAACCATCCCATCTGCCCAAGAAGAAGGCAAAGGTTGTCAAAGAAGATACATGCTTTGAATGTGGCAAAGCTGGGCATTGGAAGAGAAATTGCCCTACTTATCTTGCGGAGTTGAAGAAAAAGAAGGCCGGTGAAGGCACTTCAGGTATCTATGTGATAGATTATAATTTATCTCCTAACACATGGGTATTTGATACTGGTTGTGGAACTCACATATGTAATATGTTGCAGGGGTTCAAAAGGAGTAGGCGACTGAAGGCAAATGAGGTAGTACTTCGAGTTGGAAACAATGCAAGGGTTGCGGTGGATTCAATTGGAAGTTTTAATTTATTACTACCTAATGGCTTGTGTGTGACATTGTTGAATGTTTACTATGTTCCTAGCTTGACTAGGAATATTATTTCGGTTGCTAAATTAAGACAATGTGGATTTGATCTTTCCTTTAATAATGATGATATTTGTGTTTACAAAAATAATGTATTCTATTTTGAGGCTAGGCCTTTAAATGGAATTTATAAAGTAAACCTTGATGAAAAGACTAACAATGGCTCTTTATACCACACTTTCACCAAGAAACCCAAATTTGATTTGAGTCAAACCTATCTATGGCATTGTCGCCTTGGGCATATAAACAAGAATCGCATATCCTAACTTCAAAAGAGTGGACTTTTGAAGGCAAATGAGAATGACTCATTTGATATATGTGAATCTTGTTTACATGGCAAGATGACTAAAGCTCCTTTCTCCGGAACCAATGAAAGAGCAAAGGACTTGTTAGGAATCATACATACGGATGTATGTGGTCCTTTCAAGCCAATGACTAGATATGGTGAAAGATATTTCATCACCTTCACTGACGACCTTAGTCGTTTTGGATATGTTTATTTGATTAAACATAAACATGAGGCGTTTGAAATGTTCAAAACGTTTCAAAGTGAAGTGGAAAATCAACTCAACAAAACAATTAAAGTTCTTCGTTCTGATAGAGGAGGTGAGTACTTAAGTACAAACTTTATGGATCATCTTAAGACTTGTGGAATTGTTTCACAACTTACTCCACCTGGAACGCCACAACATAATGGTGTGTCTGAGAGGCGGAACCGAACACTATTGGATATGGTTCGATCCATGATGAGTAGAAGTACTCTACCTTTATCTTTTTGGGGTTATGCTTTACAAACAGCTGCTCGTCTCCTAAACATGGCACCTACTAAGAAGGTAGATAAAACGCCTTATGAGATATGGCATGGAAGGGTTCCATCTTTATCCTATCTCAAGGTATGGGGTTGTGAAGCTTATGTTAGACAAGAAGCTTCAAACAAATTAGAACCCCGTTCAACTAAATGTATCTTTGTAGGGTATCCGAAAGATTGTCTTGGATACTATTTCTACAATCCCATCGAGAATAAAATATTTATTTCTCGAAAAGCTGAATTCCTAGAAAACAAGTTTCTGACGGAAGAGGCTAGTGGGAGGTTTGTGGAACTTGAGGAACTTCAGGAACCACAACCTGATACACAACAAGTTGAATCTAGCATTCAACAAGAAATTGTTGAACCTGAACAAACGGTTGATCAGGAACAAATTGTAACACAAAGTGTTCGCAAATCTGGTAGGGTTCGAATTGAACCAGAAAGGTATGGTTACCTTTTGATGGAAGAGGAATGTTATACGATAGATTCTGATGAACCCGTCAACTATTAGAGTGCAATATCAGATCCTGAATCTGATAAATGGCTTGAGGCCATGAACACTGAGATGCAATCCATGCACGATAATCAAGTTTGGAACTTGGTTAATCTTCCCACCAATTGTAAGACTGTTGGGAACAAATGGGTTTTCAAGAAGAAAATCGACATGGATGGAAATGTTCACACTTTTAAGGCTAGACTTGTCGCTAAAGGATACTCACAGACTCATGGTATTGACTATGATGAGACCTTTTCTCCAGTGGCAATGATCAAGTCGATTAGGATACTTTTTGCCATAGCCGCGTACTATGATTATGAGATATGGCAAATGGATGTCAAGACCGCTTTCCTTAATGGATACTTATTGGAAGATGTCTATATAGATCAACCTGAAGGTTTTGTCGATCCCAAACATCCAAACAAAGTGTGCAAGCTTAAAAGATCTATCTATGGATTAAAGCAAGCGTCTCGAACATGGAACATCCGTTTTGATGAAAAGATTACGAGTTTTGGATTCATCAAAAATGAGGATGACTCCTGTGTGTACAAGAAAGCTAGTGGGAGCATTGTCATAATCCTAGTATTGTATGTAGATGACATACTTTTATTTGGAAATGACATCCCAACCTTAAAAGGTGTCAAAGCGTTCCTTGAGAGTTGTTTCTCAATGAAGGATCTAGGGGAAGCTGCTTATGTATTAGGCATAAATATCTATAGAGATAGATCTAATAGACTTATTGGTCTTAGCCAAAGTGTATATATTTATAAAATCTTGAAAAGGTTCAAGATGCAAGACTCCAAAAGAGGATTTTTGCCAATGCCGCATGGCACCATCCTAAGCAAGTCTTAGTGCCCAAACACTAGGACTGAACTTGAAAGGATGAAACATGTCCCATATGCTTCGGAAATTGGGTCCATCATGTATGCCATGTTATGCACTAGGCCCGACGTCTCATGTGCCTTAAGTATGACTAGTAGGTATCAACAGAACCCAGGTGAAGCCCACTGGACTGCTGTAAAGAACATTCTTAAGTACTTGAGAAGAACTAAAGATATGTTCTTAGTTTACGGCGGTTTGGAAGAAAGCTTAAAGGTAAAGGGTTACACTGACGCAAGCTTCCAAACAGATAGGGATGATTCGAAATCTCAATCTGGGTATGTCTTTACTTTAAATGGAGGAGCCGTATCTTGGAAGAGTTCCAAACAAGAAGTGATTGCACAATCCACTACAGAATCAGAATATGTTGCTGCTTCAGAAGCTGCTCAAGAAGCTGTCTGGATGAGAAAGTTCATAGAAGATCTAGGGGTTGTTCCTTCCATTCGGGACCCTATAGAAATCTTCTGTGACAATCTAGGTGCTATAGCTCAAGCAAAGGAACCTAGATTGCATCAAAAAACCAAACACATTCACCGAAGGTATAACTACATTAGACATGAAGTTAAGAATGGTGAAATTAGTATTCACAAGGTTCATACAGATCAAAATTTGGCAGACCCATTCACGAAACCTTTACCCCAAACTAAGCATGAAAGTCATGCTAAGGGTATAGGACTCCGTTTTTCTAATGAATGGATTTGATTTGTGTTTAATGTTTTATGAATATGAACTTATGTAAACGACAATAATTATGTAATATATGTGACGTGATGTTTCATTCATAATTTTGTGTTTTATTAGCATGTTTAATCCTTGAATAATTTAGTTATTCTAAACGTCCATAGTCGATCATAGTTGTGGGAGCAATTATGAAGTAAGACTAATATGAATTGGATTGGTTGACTTTTATGGGTAAAAGTAGCAAAAGGTTGCAACCAAATTCATAGGTACTTGTCAGTGAACAAGTATTGGACTTGACCCGTTTCAATATCACTCTATGGATCATTATCATAAGTGATTCTTGAATAAAGGTATTATCATTGTATCCTTTGACCTGAGATACATATTTGGGACTCAAGTGTAGAGTGTACTATGCTTTGATATGGTTCACTGTTGTTCTTGAAATACAGACAACCATAAAGGCCATACTCATGCATAGTACTAACTATATGAGGGGCGTATGTAGTCAAGACGGGATTTGTTCCTCTTATGTGTTAAGAGTTAGACATCTAAGGCGCCTGTTTGAAAGTTGAACATAAAATGAGAATGATTAAGATCCATGTCTCATGTTCAACATGATGTCTGTGACAAAGGGATAATTGATAGATAACCTTATACATCAATTAGAGCCTCGTGTTTTCTGAAGAATTGAATGTTGTTGAATGGCACAAAGTCATGTGTTATTGGGGGCAGTGAAATGTTGCTAGACGTTTTCCACTGTCGATATCATTCTATGATGCAACCTTGTGCAAGTGGGAGATTGTTAGTTCTATATGCCCAATGATGATCATAAAATGATATTACTAATAATACATGATCCTATAGGGTCACACCAACAACAAGTTTGACACCAATTGATCATTTAGAACGTTAAATTTGATTTAACATCAAATGATACTAAACTTGCAATTTAATCTTGTAGGTTATTATTATTTGAGGTAAATAATAATAACTACAAAATTAAAGGTTGATTAATAATTCATATGTGATGAATTAATTAAGTGTAACAATTAAATTGTTTAAATTGTTAAACGATTTAATTGATTTATAAGTAAGCCTTTTATTTAATTTAATTGGTAAATTAAATAAAATATATATATATTGTTATATATATATATATATATATATATATATATATATATATATATATATATATATATATATATATATATATATATATATATATGTATATATATAATTATACAATTAAGATTGTATATTTAGATGGTTTATTTATGTATATGATTATGGGTTAAATGTTATCCCATTTAAGAAATAAGAAGATGTATTATTTATAAGCTTTTATTATCTAAGTTTTATAAATAATAACAACCCACTAGCACTTCATTTGTCATCATAAAATCAGCCATATTGGAAGGAAAAGAATGCATTAAGAACTTAAAAGAAAAGGAAGATGCCTTGTGTCTTCTAGCTTTTGATTATAGAAATCAAATGGATCTTTCTTTTAAGCTAGTTGCATGTGCTTTTCTTTTGCCTTGGTGGGATATATGTTGGACGAATTTGAGGGCATGTGTACATCATTCTTGCTTCAAGAAATCAGCCAAAAACTCTCCTTAAGTTCTTAGAAAAAATTGGTTTTTGGTTTCATAAGAAAAGGAGTCATATCTTGCAAGTTGTGGAACTAGCATTCAAGGGTTTTCAAGCTTGTGGTGGATCAACTATAGAGGGATTCTAATTTGATTCCTAGCCATCAAAATCATCCAAACCAAACCCAAGAACAAAGGTTATGATCTTGAACTTAAACTATGTTTGTTCTTCATCTTATCTCTACATGCATGTAGCATGATCCTCTTGAAAATGGAATTTGTGTTCATGATTTTATGCTTCCGTTGCAAACTCTTGTTTTTGAAACTAATTACATGAACCTTGATTTCCATCACATATTAACTTAATAAATAAGTTTTTCATTAAAACACTAGTGCTATAGGATCCAAAGCTCAAATCCAACACATGTATACTTTAAAAACTCCATTAAAGTTATGTTTCACTTGAAAATCCACAAAATGCTCAAATTATGAAGCAATCACCCAACAATGTATTCTATTAATCAAATATAGTTTACATTTGATCAAATCAAGTTAGAAATATCATTAGTTTTAATATCTGAGGTTCAAAATGGAAATCCACCATTGATGAAGCTTTAAAAGTTGAAAAACTCACTAAATTCACAATTTAGACCATGGATGATATAAGTGACAATAAACTAACATTCAAGCAATACAAACTAGTTTAAAACTTCATTTATGATGAACATTTTCATATTTAGGGTTATCCCCAAACCCTAGGTCGATTTTAAAGAAGATATTTAATAGACTATACCTAGTTGATACTTGAAAACTAGAATTTGGTGCTAAAACTTGATAATCCACTCTTAAATTAATAGAATATACTTGAAATCGCCATAAAGGAATCTCTACTTCTTTAGAACTCATTCCATTTAAAATGGGGAAGAATGATAACTAGTTGGCTTATATATGTTTACCTACTAACAACTTAAACCCCATTGTTTTATAGTTTTACCCATTTGCCTTAAAAGAAATTATTAAGAGTCAACTGAGCTCCAATGCTCACAAAGAAGTCCCCTAGGAATATTTTATTAGGTATAAGTCAAATATAGGTCAAAGATGGTCAAGTCAATTATGGCATAACAACACTTTTCCATGTTTTTCATATATGTCCCAAAGGGATGACAACACAAATTCCTAACTTAGGAAACTCATCACTAACCATTATTAAACTATTATTCATATTATTAGTCCTTAATATATCTATTTTGCCTCAAATGTTAAGTTTCAAGAATTTGACATTTTTAGTCCCTCGTTATAAAATTTCTCCAAAGAGACTCAAATTCTATTTTCAACTTATGGATTAAATCTTTATAATTTATAATGTTGTTTTAATCATATGTAGGTTTCCGGAACTAGTCCAAACATAGTTTTAAAAGTTTCTCATTTTTTTAACATTTTAGTACCTTTTTTTAAGAGTTTACATTTTATCTATTTCATCTAATCTTTTAACATCTAAATGACTTTATTTTTCTATTACATATTCTTTTAATCATTTCAAATATTTATTCTATTTGTTTGATGTGGTTCTAAATTAATTTAATTTATTTTAAAAATTTTATTTTTCTTTCGAAAATGGTCAAAACTACTTGGCCCAAATTGCTGATGTTACACCTAATATGTGGTAGACATTTCATTTATATGCAGTTGGTATTTCCCAAGCTTTATAGAATGAAGAACTAGTCTTAGAAATACATTAATATAATAAGTTTTGGAATGCATTGTATGAATTAGGTTTTATACAAAATGAAAATAGATAAAAGAAGTCTATCCATGATTAAGTAGAAACATTGAATCTTAAAACTAGTCTAAGATACATGATTTTAGTTTTAGAGTCATACTAATGTAACATGGCATAATATACCACATTTTATGTGGTTTGTAGGTCACTAGACTTTTCTTCCAGTAAGTCTACCACAAATGACATGTTATGTGCTTGGTGACTTGGTCTAATATATACTTGGAGCGTTACTATTTTAATATGAATTAGTTTATATTGAGAGTGTTCTTAATTATGAGAGAACTACTAATAAACTAATTTGCAGATACTTGGATGGTATGATTAGTAGAAGGTAGTCATATTGATGTAACCTTCAGTATTGTTAAAATGATTTTTGATGGTTTTTAGTCTAGCTATGTTTGTGCATATTGTGCAATAATAGCCAGACTAAAATCACTCTTAAGAACAACAATGTGACGAATCTGGTAGAAGGCTTTGAATATATTTATTAACTTTCTCTTTCCGTTTTAGAAACCACATGAAAGAGATATGTCATGTTATAAGAAAACATTGTATTTTCCAAAACATTAAATGTCTTCAAAAATATATTTAGAAAATGCTCGTGCTTGATTGAGATACTTGGATATGAGGAATGACTTTAATATAAAGTCAACACTTTTTCATTGGGGTATTCATGGTGAATTAGACCGAATGAAGTTAGGGGATCTTGAAAGGTTAATTTAGATGAAATCGTTGATATGTGACTGAGACCGTGCCCTTTGTCACGCAACATGAGGTTGTTGATGGCATTCAGGCTAATAACGTCGACTGCTAAGGTCATTCTTCATTTTTACTGAAATCATAAAAAAAGAACTTACCAATAGAAAATTTGATTCCGGTATGAGTGCAATTGGAAAACCATTGGTACTAAACATTACACATACATGGGGAGAGATATTATTTTTGTAAGGTGTTTGGTCTAATTTAGAGCAAGCTACAAAAACTATATATCCTGAAATCTGAAATGGTAACGTTTGAAAATAATGGTCATTTCGTGAAGATAGTAAATTAGAGTGTTTATATTGATTGATAAAATTATATGATTATTTTTGTAGAATAGTAAAAATATGTTGTGTTGTTTTAAAGTGTTACAAAATTAGATCAAAATTGAGCATACAAGGTAATGATGCATGGTGTAGGATTATGTGAAATATATTTGAGTTTGTTTGGGTTTATGCTGACATTAGCATGGGAAGTCTAATAGATTTCCTACACTCAGAATTTTCATGATACGTCAATGATGATGCTCCCATATCAGTCGACAGTCTTCTATCTTTCTTTTCTATTTTATTTGTTTGTAATTACCGTATTCAACATTTTATATAAGGTGAGGATTTGTGTTTTATTTGATTTTAGACTTTTCTCTAAAAAAATAGATAGGTCATAGATTTAGTGACGAATTTAAGATTTTATACCAGATTATCTAATATTACTTTTTAGTAGATTCAACACAATAATAATGTTCTGTATATTCAATTTTGCAATATTCATACGAGAAAAAAAAAATATTTTCATAGTATACATATACTTAGCATATCGTATACAAAGATCTTCCTTTGTATAAGCTGTAGTCTTTTTTTTACTAGATATGATCATAATATTTAGTGAATATTCTTATTTTACTCTGCCACATGGCTTAATCAAAATGAAAATAATACTTTGTAAGAAACATGAAGTCACATGGACTTGGTATTTTCCAACATGTGAATCCAGCGGAAGATGATTAATAACCATTGACTAAGTAAAATGATACGTTAATTTGGTTTCATTAAGAACGAACATGCTACATGATACTACAAATCATAACGGACCCTTGGTCAATTATATTCGAATAAATTAATATAATATAGACACCGAAGTCCTCGTTATCATGTTATCAAGGACTTCCCGTTGATATATAGCTTCGCAACGAATCCTATGCACTTCTCATCAATATATATATATATATATATATATATATATATATATATATATATATATATATATATATATATATATATATATATATATATATATATATATATATATATTGACTTAGGATCTTTTGAGAACCAACTTCACCCCGAGAACTCCCAACTCCTTTTGGATCAATCCTATATCTCCCAAACCGATATTTTTTTTTCAAAAAACCGACCCCATAGGCCTCTTAGACGCTCAAAATGGGGCCGGGTTGCTGAAAAATATTTCCGAAAAAATTACTTTTTTTTTTTGTAAAAGTTTGTACATGTGCAAAAAAAAAGTTTGCACATGTGCAAACTTTTTTATACGTACATTTTTTTTCAAGTTTTTTTTATGGATGTATTTCTAACATATATTTAAGGCGTTCTATAAAAAAATTTGAAAAAAAAAGTGTACGTATAAAAAAGTTTGCACATGTGCAAAATTTTTTTTTGCACATGTGCAAAATTTTTTTGAAAAAAAAGTCGTTTTTTTTCAGAATTTTTTTTTCGAAAATGCTTAAATATGTGGGTTTTAGAGGCCTATGGGTCGGTTTTTTGAAAAGAATATCGGTTTGGGAGTTCTCGGGGGACTTGTGGTTCTCAAAAGATCCTAACTATATATATATATATATATATATATATATATATATATATATATATATATATATATATATATATATATATATATATATATATATATATATATATAAAAGTTCAATAGAGAACCAAAATAAAACAATGAACCAAGGAACCAATCGTGAGCGTCAGAATTCAAATGATCGACGGCCGAAGATAAGGTTGTAAATTTGTTAATTGAACACGCATGTAGCGGATAATTCCAAAAAACCACTTCGTTATTTATTTATTTTATATTTTTAGAGCTTATTTTTTTATCGAAATAAAAAATCGAATATATCAAAATTCATAATTTTTTATTCTGTTTCAATAGACATCCATATCAATATAGTAAAAACGAAAAAAAAAATATTCAAAAATCTTGTTCAGATTCACAAAACTTAATCAATGTGAATCTGAACTATAATAAGTTTTACAGAAGATTATTCACATGTGAATGATCATTGAAATTACTTTTTTCAACAATCATTGATCATTCAATAACAACTTATGTGAATTTAAATAAACTTTTAGATTTAGACGTGAATCTCACTAAATTTTCATATTGAATTTAAGTAAATTCGTTTATATTCTTTACAATTTTAACATTTTGTAATATACAATTGAATTAACTAAGATTCACAAATTAATTTACTTAACCTTATACACGAATGAACACAAAATTGCTAAAAAAAATGGGGTACAATTATCATTTATATGTGAATTAATATATCTAATGTAACGACCCGGCTCTCCAAAGCCTGTCTTTTACAAGATAATATCACCAGGGATCGTCCCATGATCCAAGCCGAGCGTTACCTATACCTGCAAAAACCACATAAATAAAGGGGTAAGCTATAAAGCTTAGTGAGTAATCGAATCACAGTATGGCCTAAGTAGCCACACTCGTTTCACAGTTTATTTCACTACACTTGACCGTCCTACGATCATACTGTGAAACTACCGTATTACCCGACGGAACTCACTTCTCTCGTACATTCTTACTACACTTTCTTCTATTATCTGGTAACATATAATGTTACTCTTTTACTATTTTCTTTTACTGTTTGGTAACTTATGACGTTACCGTACTGTCTGCACTTTCTTTTATTACTTGGTAATTTATATCGTTACCATACCGTCTGTCTTTCTGTACTTCTTTCTACTTATAGCATTATCGTACTGTCTAACGTTACTTACTTACAGTATCGTATACCATTCTGTATTTTACTATTATGCCGCCTATTTTTATTATACGGCTACTCATTCGTTACTACTATGTTATAAGTGTTTACCGGTTCCGCACAGGGTTATCTGGCGATACTATTCCTCTTAACCAAATTTATTATTTAGTACTGTCTATACGATCTTGTTTTATGGGATATCTATATCCCCTTTATTTTATTAAATCAATACTGGTGCAGCATATGGATCTGGCACACAATATCTACACATTATCTTTATATTTACGTCGTATGTCATTCTTTCGCATGGGTACTACATTATTGGTTCATTACTCTACTTAGCATCACCTCATGACACACTACCTTTCCTGGACCAGACTCGTCAAATGAGCCCGCAACATATCTACCTTCTTCATAACTACTAACGCATAAATCATAACTGTACTATAATGTATTTCAATCAATAATCTCTTTCTACTACAGTTTAGCACGTATAAACTACTAGGGAGATACGGTAGCGATTACTCACTTGAGTTTGGTGCTTTCTCGGAGTCCTGGCACGGTTCTCGTTCCGGACTTCTATCAGCTCCCGAGCACCTCAACGCTAGCTACCGCTGACTTCTTACTTCTCACTATCATCTCTCAACGTATACTCCTTACCCAAACACTCTCTTATATCGTATAAGCGTTTCGTGTGTGTTCTGCCTCAAAAATGAGGCTTGTGCCTCGTATTTATAGCCTCTGATGGCCCTTCGCGTCGCGACCACCATGACCGTCGCGTCGCGATGACTCACACTCAATTATTGCCTGATTGTACGACTGATTGCGCGATTTACGGAGGTGCTGACACCCGTCGCGTCGCGACCACTAGGGCCGTCGCGTCGCGAGGCACCGACACTAAAAAGTGTCACTTTTTACGCTTTTTGCTACGTTTTGACTTCTAGGCTTTGATCGTTATATTTTTCTTATCTCATAATGACCTTAACATCGTTATTTGACCACACCAAAGGCCAAAACGCTCTTACTTTTAATCTACAGTCCCTCTCGGGACACGGTTGTCACAATCCTTCCCCCTTACAGGATTTCGTCCCCGAAATCTCAGTAATCTCTCAAACTAACTCTTATGTTCTTGTGTACACATTCTTCTACATACTTAGGTATTTTTATCATACTACATTTATCATTACTTGTTTTCTCTTTCGTTACTTATACTTGTTTGACTTTATACTTTCGGGTGTAAAGTTTCCCATATCTTTTACTCATTTCATAACATAGTTTTATGTTTGTTATCTTTTCTACCAGTTTACCATGATTCCTTCGTGATTCCATTAGCATCAACACATATCATGTGATTATGATAATACGGGCCCTTATTATCATAATCACTTATACGCACTGATTCTAATGTTACACTAGGTTTCCTGGCTCGCTGGTTCTCTTTACTTATATACCGCGTGGTATAACATACTTGTACTTTTTCTCTTTTTATACCAAAATTTACCAATCCCGTACATATTATCTTTCTCATACTCTTACTATTATGACTTTTATTACTACATAACTACTTTCATACTTTCCAACTGAAAAAATTTTATATTTCGTTACAGTTGGGTCTTTCATTATAAAAAAAATTGTCTTTTTACTCTTTCTAGTCATAAGATGACTCTATTATACTTTAAAATAATTTTGACATACTCTAGCATAAAAATGACTCGTTTTAGAAAAATCTCTTTTTCACTTCTTGATCATAAAACGATTCTTTTGTTAAAAATTTCTATCATAACTTTTGGTCATTTAAAGGACCCTTAATCTTCTTTGGTTATAAAATAATCTTCATTTTAAAATAATTCTTTCTTCAACTCTTTCTTTCTCTTAGCATAAGACCAACTGATACTCATGAAACTCGTTCTACTAGCTCCCCCTCACGGAACAGAACAGATCCGTCCGCTAGGTTATGCTCATTCTGTCTCCCCTTTGTGACTTGAAACAGATTCAAGCACAAGGGTATACTAAGCTAGACAACTACTTCGCGAAGGGAGGTACCATCCCAGTAGTGTCTGTTGACCCCCCTTCTCACGGGTAAGGTCCTTGTCCGGACATCTTTCTCTTCTCTTCTTTAGTATCATTTGTTTCAAGTTGGTCTTAGCTAAACTAAAACATCTTTCACTCTTATATAGAGCGAATCTCATAGCTTTTCAAAACTCGTTTCAAATCTCATATCTTTTAAAACTCTATTCTGAAATATAGTTCAGACTCATAAAACATTTTTCGCTCGTATATTGAGCTACTATTTTAGCTTTTTATAAACTTCTTTCAAATCTTTTAGCTCTTACGTAGAGTTACTTTTATTATTACTTTTACATTCTTTCTTACCTTTTCATCTTTTCAAAAATATCTTATGGCTAAAAGCCAACTCTTAGCTTTCTTTTACTTTCTCAAAACTGTTTACTTAAACTGTTTCTTTTCTCAAAACTGCTTACTTTCTTATTTACTCATTACTTTTTAATCATGTTTTAATTTCTCAGCTTCCTTACATTACTTTACTTCTTATCTTCTTTGGTACTTTTATGTACCATTCTCATGTTTTAATACTTTCTTTACTGTCTTGTTTATATTCTTATCAAGCTATCTTATTTATTCTTGTCTTTCATATCTCTGTTCTTACTACCTTTTCTAAGGAGTTCTTTTACTATGTATTGTTTGCTTTATCTTTATCTATCTTCTTATCACAATATGTTTGTGATATTTACCCATTATTAGGTAATCTACATATACCTACTGATTTGAGTCTAGGAATCTTTTCTACTGACACCTAGTTCACTCAAATCTCGGCTCTGATACCATTTGTAACGACCCGGCTCTCCAAAGCCTGTCTTTTACAAGATAATATCACCAGGGATCGTCCCATGATCCAAGTCGAGCGTTACCTATACCTGCAAAAACCACATAAATAAAGGGGTAAGCTATAAAGCTTAGTGAGTAATCGAATCACAGTATGGCCTAAGTAGCCACACTCGTTTCACAGTTTATTTCACTACACTTGACCGTCCTACGATCATACTGTGAAACTACCGTATTACCCGACGGAACTCACTTCTCTCGTACATTCTTACTACACTTTCTTCTATTATCTGGTAACATATAATGTTACTCTTTTACTATTTTCTTTTACTGTTTGGTAACTTATGACGTTACCGTACTGTCTGCACTTTCTTTTATTACTTGGTAATTTATATCGTTACCATACCGTCTGTCTTTCTGTACTTCTTTCTACTTATAGCATTATCGTACTGTCTAACGTTACTTACTTACAGTATCGTATACCATTCTGTATTTTACTATTATGCCGCCTATTTTTATTATACGGCTACTCATTCGTTACTACTATGTTATAAGTGTTTACCGGTTCCGCACAGGGTTATCTGGCGATACTATTCCTCTTAACCAAATTTATTATTTAGTACTGTCTATACGATCTTGTTTTATGGGATATCTATATCCCCTTTATTTTATTAAATCAATACTGGTGCAGCATATGGATCTGGCACACAGTATCTACACATTATCTTTATATTTACGTCGTATGTCATTCTTTCGCATGGGTACTACATTATTGGTTCATTACTCTACTTAGCATCACCTCGTGACACACTACCTTTCCTGGACCAGACTCGTCAAATGAGCCCGCAACATATCTACCTTCTTCATAACTACTAACGCATAAATCATAACTGTACTATAATGTATTTCAATCAATAATCTCTTTCTACTACAGTTTAACACGTATAAACTACTAGGGAGATACGGTAGCGATTACTCACTTGAGTTTGGTGCTTTCTCGGAGTCCTGGCACGGTTCTCGTTCCGGACTTCTATCAGCTCCCGAGCACCTCAACGCTAGCTACCGCTGACTTCTTACTTCTCACTATCATCTCTCAACGTATACTCCTTACCCAAACACTCTCTTATATCGTATAAGCGTTTCGTGTATGTTCTGCCTCAAAAATGAGGCTTGTGCCTCGTATTTATAGCCTCTGATGGCCCTTCGCGTCGCGACCACCATGACCGTCGTGTCGCGATGACTCACACTCAATTATTGCCTGATTGTACGACTGATTGCGCGATTTACGGAGGTGCTGACACCCGTCGCGTCGCGACCACTAGGGCCGTCGCGTCGCGAGGCACCGACACTAAAAAGTGTCACTTTTTCCGCTTTTTGCTACGTTTTGACTTCTAGGCTTTGATCGTTATATTTTTCTTATCTCATAATGACCTTAACATCGTTATTTGACCACACCAAAGGCCAAAACACTCTTACTTTTAATCTACAGTCCCTCTCGGGACACGGTTGTCACATCTAAAACTAGATGCATACTATTTTTAACCTTTTGATCATACACAAATGAATTAATTTATATTCACAAATTAATTTGCTTAAAATTCACATGTAGATGATATTTCTTTTTGAAAAAGTCAGGTACAATTACCATTTATATGTGAATTAACATGTATAAAACAAGAAGCAGTTAAAATTCGCAATGTGAATATAAACTATACTAAATTTGTATGGAAGATTTTTTCATATGTAAATGATCAGTGAATTCATTTTTTCAATAATTTTTAATCATTTAATAACAGCTTATGTAAACTTAAAAATATTTTTAAATTCATATATGATTTCAAGAAAAATCACTTATGTTGTTACTATTTCAATGTTTTAATATCATATACAATTGAATTAATTAAGATTCATAAATGATTTACTTAAAATTCATATGTGATTGGTAAAGAATTATTGAAAAAATTGGATAGATTTGTCATTTAGATGTGAATAAATATATTTAAAAAAAATGCAGTTCAGTTCAGGTTCACAAGGTGAATCTGGACGACCTTGAAGTAAAAAAAAAACAAAAAATTTTGTATATCAATATGGATCTCTATTTATAGAGGATGAAAAATTATGAATTTTAGTATAATTAGTTTTTTTTTTTTCGAAAAAAGAATAAGCTTAAAAATTAAAAAAACATAAGAAACAAAGTGGGTTTTTTTGCTATGATCCGCTACATGCGCGTCCAATTAATAATTTTACATCGTTATCGCTGGCCGTCGATATTTTGCATTCTGGCCGTAGGATTGGTTCCTTGTTTAATTTTGGTTTTTCATTGAACCTAACCCTATATATATATATATATATATAT
>CM042010.1:134425515-134523015 GCA_023525715.1 Cichorium intybus
AAGAATGCAGACGCGGAAGAATTGTTCTTGTCGGAGTTGAATCGGAATATCGGATTGTAATTTTTTTGATCGTGTAATTGGATTCTGATGATTGTGTGTTATTGTAACCAATTACAAATATGTTCAGTTCTGATTTTCTAATTCAATTTGACCGATTTGCCCTCTGTCGTTTGATTCTCATTAAACACGCGTACATTCTTTATATTTATTACAAAAATGTCATTCTCATCACAGCAATTGATTATTTGAATCTGATGGTCCATATTAAGTCCTACATTTGCACAATATATACTAATTTCATTTAATACTATATATATATATATATATATATATATATATATATATATATATATATATATATATATATATATATATATATATATATATATATACTAGGAGTGTACCCGCGCAATACTGCAGAAATCGATTAGTTTCATTTTGACGATTACTTTTGCTTTGGTAAGCTTTAGTAGACAGTTTCCTTTTGACTAACAGTTTCTTTATGTAATTTTTTTTTTGGATTTAGGTTTTGGAGGGTTAGGTGAATTTGTATTAGGGATGTTAAAAATATCTAAAGCCGATGAACCGTACCAAATTTTAGGTTTCCAAAACTCTCTTTTGAATTTTGTAAGAATTGCTCAACCAAACAAATGGGCAGTTACAGTTTATTTTTTTTCTTAAACCATGACTAGCCTAAAGCTGAAACGTTATTTTTGGATTTTTAAAATGACAGAAAATCAATGTCATATAAAATATTTTTATTTTTTCTCATTGAACGTGTAATCCAAAATATGTGATGGACGACGTCGGATAGTTTGTTTTCGATCATTAGTTTTTTGTCGATGTATACTTTGCTAAAAATGTGTACTTTCATTTTGGTAATTAGTTTTATTTCGTCGAATATTTCAGGTTAAAAAGTTAAATGCACGTTGTTTTGGGTACCCATATAATACGGTGGACGTCTAACAAAGGCAGTAAGTAGTTGATTTTTGGAAAATAGTTTCCATTTGTTAGTTAAGTATGTTGTTGTTTTGTATATAAAACTATAAGTACGTAGGTCTTTTATGTTTGAAATTAATGTATATTTGTATTTTGATTTAAAAATATAAGCACATTATTGTTTTAGGTTACCAAATAGGTTCGAAATATAAAATTTTGAAAATTAAAACCCTTCACCGATTTGGGTTGAAAATTTAAAGACATTGATTTGAAACAAAACAACAATGGGAGTGTTTAACGATCATTTAGTTGCAAAAATATCATTTGAAGAACAGTTTTCTAATTTATGTATTTTCTTTAAATCTAACCACAAATTATATAAAATATAATAGGTTATTTGCAAAAAATCATCTGAAATATGTTTTACTTGTTAAAGCTGAAGTAAGCCCGTGTTTTGTTTGCTGCTTTAACTCTGCAAACTACACCTTAAATTTTAGAGTAAATTACAATTTTGATCCCTGTGTTTCCTTCATTTTTCGCATTCGTCTCTGAATTTTAATTCCTATGTTCTTGTCCTTGTAGTTTGCTTTAACTAACACATTTGGACATTTGGTCGTTAGCCTATGTTAAAAGACATTTTTACCTTTTTTATTTCCTTTTTCTTTTAACATTTTATTTCTTTTTAACTATTAAAAAAAATAAAAAACCCATCCCACCCCAATTACCCCACCGGCCTCTCTCTCTCTCTCTCTAGATGCACAGTAATTGTGGAGTTGTGATACCAGGAAAGGATCCTTGAACCTTTTATACAAGTTTCTGCCATGACTGTTCTTTGTGTTTGGCCCACGTTCAGTTCCCATGTTGATCGATTTGCTTCATGGGTTTTTATCTACTGATTGATGAAGCTACACGTATGTTTATTATTGATCTGTAGGAGTTGAGACGAAGTTTGCTCGGAGATCTGGCATGATCAGATGTATTGCTTCCATAAAAAGCCTCATCTCTTCAAAAGGCTCGTCCTTATTGGATCATCTACATGGTATCTCCCTTCCTGCTCGGTACGATCATGGCGGCGATGAAGGAGATGATTAACCAGAGAGAGAGAGAGAATGAGCTGCTCGAGCTCCACTTTAATGGCCAACAATGGCGACTGTTGTTGTTGCCGACACTGTTGCTGCGAATTGGTTCTAAAAGCTTACCGCAAGTCGATATCCATCCAGTACCTGTGGATTCACTACTTATGGTTTCCATCTTGTTAGAAAATGGTATGAATTGCCAACCTCACACGTGTTACACCCGTTAAAGAAAAGTCTACGTAAGACAAACTCTACTTTCCGCTTCTCCCCTCTTAATTTCCTTCTTGGCTTCTTCTGTGTTTTAATGCATGGGAATTGGAGTTATTATTATTAAAGAAAATGTTGAAAACATTGCAATAGACATCAACGGTTTCCTCGGAGGTTTCTCCCGTCATTACCTGCAGGTCTGAAAGGAACACTACAAAACAATACCAGTTATCGACTTCTCAACCTTTGGATCGAGCGCAGCCTGAAAGTCATCAACACCATTTGCGGTAAGCTTTTAGAACCAATTAAGAGAGAGAAATCCGAACTGGACGTACCTTAAGAATGATGACCCCGCCGGTGGAATGCCGTAACCTATTTTGCCGTTAAATCAGAGGAAGCACGCGCACCCACAACACCGATGAACTTCACCATCCCATACACAATGAGAGAGAGAAGCCGGTGGGGTAATTAGGTGGGGTGAGTTTTTTCTTTTTTTTAATAGTTAAAAAGAAAAAAGAAAATAAAAGAAAATAAAATGGGTAAAAATGTCTTTTGATATGGACTAAGGACCAAATGTGTTAGTTAAAGCAAACCACAAGGGCAAGAACATGAGAATTAAAATTCAGGGACGAATACGAAAAATGGGAAAACCACATGGACCAAAATTGTAATTTTTTTACGTACATCCACATCAAATAGTTTTATATAAAATGTGATAAAGACTCTTTAACAATTACTCTATTAATTAAATTCCGTAATTTTCGTCATATAGTGTACGTTTTTTTTTGCGTTTTGTGACACGCGGGTATTTTGTTGGATTCGGGTCGTATGTTTCGGGTTTGGATTCGGGCTTTTTCCTCTTCAACGTTCTTCTTCTTTGTCACACGCGACCTTCTCGATGTCGTCTTCTCCACCGGCTCTCCACCGACTGTGTGGCTTTTCAGTGTTGTAAACCATCACTCCGTGGGTTTTCCGTCTTCGCATCACTCTTTCTGGAGCGTATAGGGAAAGAGTCTTTAATTCCACGACACACGCCGCTGGAGGATGGTTCTCTCCGACTGTACTCATCCGCTCCACCGGTTCGTAGCTTTTGCGTGTTCAATTTTTCAGCAACAAAGACAAATCGACTGAGGGAGGTGGCCGCCGATTCCGTATTATTCGATCTTCCTCTTTCTATTTATTATGTTTTCCCCTTTTCTCCGTCGTGCCCTACCATACCTATACGCACACCGCTCTCTCGAATCCATCGATTTCTGGTGGTTTTCCCAATAATTGAAATACAGTATGTTCTTCTTTACTTTGATTTTGGCTGTTTAGTTGATGGTGTTTGTTGATATGTTTAACACGAGCTGTTTATTATATATATGAAAGACACATACACACGCATTGCGACAGTTTTTTTCTAGCTCTACAGATTTAAGTGGTAGATTCTATGGAGGAGGCGATAATAACTTGGTTTGTTTCATCGTCAGGTATTCCCTTTTGTTAGACAATGCGTACATCTACTTTTTAATCTTCTAGGCATTTGATTATTGCATGCATCGACTCAATTTGTTGAGGCATTATGGTGTCAAACCTATTTTAATCTTTCATGGAGGTCATTTACCAATGAAGAATGAGCAAGAGATTGAGCGTGCAAGGTACTATTTTTACTTGAAAATATCTACACTTTAACATATAATTCTTGTCGTCTCCACAAAAAATTTGATATTTTATATTGTTGCACAGGTCAAGGAAGGAGAATCCAACACGTGCTATTGAGCATGAATCATGTGGAGATACATCAGCTGCTTATGAATATTATCAAAAGGCTGTAGATATACCACCTACAATAGCATATGAATTAATTCCGGTAATTGAATGCATCAGTAAAGTATTTAATTAAACCAAATTTGCAATTACCAAAATTCTATAAGAAAAAGGATTCTACAAATATGGAGCCCAATTCAGGTTTTAAACCCACAGTCCCAATCGGTTATTTCAAGAAATAGCAATGCACTTTTTGGGATGAAAATCAAAGTCCAATATAGGGATGAAAAACATCACAAAAGAAGGTTTTTATGATTAAAAATTTGAATATTTGAAAGTACATTGCTATTTCTCTCTATAAAGGTGTCAATGGTGTTAACACTGAAGCATGACAACTTTCTTCAGTTATGTGGTTACTATGTTGAGGGAAATAATCGTGTCCTGGCTTATGAGTTTGCCACAATGGGATATTTACGTGACATATTGCACGGTATCAAACGTTTTTCTTTTGGTTTAATTGTTTATAAACAAGGTATAATTTATATTTTATATGTGTAATATGTATATATATACATGATACAGGCAGGAAGGGTGTACAAGGAGCACAACCTGTAACGCCAAAATGTATTTATTATATAATTATAATAAAAAGGGCAAAATGGTCATTTTACCCCAAAAGGGTAATTTGGTCATTTGGACAGAAAAGGACTTGTTATGTAATAATATTTTAGGTCTTAGACTTAAAATGTTATAAAAGTTGGTTATTTGTCATAAATTGTGTTATTTGTGGCAAAACTTTGAAATATGCAACTTAAAGGACCAAAGTGCAATTTCTATAAGTATATAAGCAAGACTTGTGCAGAATTTTTGGAGTTACGGGAGCAACTTCTTGGCTGATTTTCTGCAGAGGATTGAAGAAGTTTTGAAGGCTTGAAGCTTGCAATTTGGTTCTTGGCATTCAAATGGTATTATTGGAAGAATTTGAGGTAAGTTTCTTCATGTTCTTGATTGTTCATCTTGATGAGTTGAGTAGGACTTGCAAACTGAAATTACAGCCATGATCATGGGGTTAAAATGATGAAATACTTCCATTAAGTCCTTATAACAAAGACCTAACTCAATCCAATGGAAGTAGGATGCTATAAATGGTAAAATTGAAGATTTGGGGTTGTTAGAAATAAGAACCCTAATTCTTTGTGTGATTGATTTAGGGTGTTTTGGGGGTTAAAAACCTTGTTAAAATGTAAGGTTTTAGCCTAGGAATAAACCCCAAACAACTAAAAACGAAATCAAGGACTTAAGGGACGAAATCTGCAAGCTACAGTGCAAAAATCGCGACTGGCCAGGGGGCCTGCCCAGGCGCCAGGCGCGGTGCGCCCAGGAGCCAGGCGGGGCGCGCCCAGGCGCAGTGCGCCCTGACCCTGGCGCAGTGCGCCTCCAAGGCAGTGGCCAGACAGAAACTTTGAAACGCTAACTTTTGCGTTACTTGTCCGATTAAGCCCAAATTTGAAACATAGGTGTATTATGGTCTGAAAAGTTTGGGAAAATTTTTAGATTGAGTTTTCGACCCCTCGGGAGCACTGTAGACCGATCCGAATGTCCCGGTGAATAGTGAAATTCATACAAAGTTAGTAAACGGAAAGTTTATTAACTAGGCATTGTTTATAACAATGTTTTATTGAACTCTAGTGTATTAGAGTTAATTGTGATGGGTATTAACCTATAATCATGTTGAAAATGATTGAATTATAGGTTCGGGACAAAATCATACGGATTTCATTTTAAAGCAAGGAACGATAAAAGCGAGTTGTAGCAAACCTACAGGTGAGTAATCTCACTCGTATTTGATGTGATATATGATTGTTGAGCAGCTGCGAATTGAAAACAGTTTTGGGGACGAAAAATGACAGATATTTGATTTGATATGACAATACCAGATAAGCCGTGAGTCTTTAATAGACAAGAACGGAGCTGTGAGTCAAATCTTTATTGACAAGACCGGAACCAGCCGTGAGTCAATATAGATAAATAGACAAGACCGGAACCAGCCGTGAGTCTAGGCAACAGCGGGCTAACCCGTGAGCCACATTTAAACTTATATAGACAAGACCGGAACCAGCCGTGAGTCTAGGCAACAGCGGGATTTTCCCGTGAGCCACGTTTGATTTTGTATTGTATGAAATTACATGTTTGACTTTGTATAGAGAATTTTATTCTTATACATGTAGTATTTGATTTGATTACTCACTGGGCTTTATAGCTCACAGTTTATGTGATATGTCCCTGCAGGTGAGCGTGATCCCGCGAAGGGAAAAGATAAAGTCCGTGACTGAGGACTTCGTGTTGAAGTAATACCCGGCTTGAAGAATGTATAATATTTAATGTATTGTACTTCGTGATACACTTGTACTCGTATTTTGTTAACTAATACCCCAGACTTATGTTTTTTATTGTAAAATATATGGTTTGTAAAATAAAAATTTTTGGGGTGTTTTTGTTAATAAGTCGGGTGTTACAAGTTGGTATCAGAGCCGTGGTTTAAGTGAACTAGGTGTCTTAGATTAGATCCCTGGACTTAAACCTGAGAGAAACACAGATAATTGGACTGTTAGTTATATATAAGTTTGTTATTATATATGTAATCTAACGGTTTGTTGAAATCTTGAAGTATGAGAAATACACGAAGCAACCCTACTGGTGTGAATTCACGAGGAACTGCAAGAAGCGGACCAGCTAGGTCACGTGGAACTGCAAGAAGCGGACCAGCTAGGTCACGAGGCTCTGTTGGGCGAAGAGCACCAGCAAGGGAACCGGTGGGACAAAATCCACCTGATATACGAACTATTGTGGAAGAAGTGGTTAGGCAGATGATGCCTGCAATAATAAATAATTCCAACCTGGGCGGCAATCCAAATCCGAGTGCTAATCCAATTCCTACCGAAGAGGCTGCAAAAAGTGTTCATGACGGGCAGCCAGAAAATGAAAGCCAGGGAGAAAGTCGGGCCCGGGCAGTAAAAGAAACTCCAGGTGGGGAAGCCTCGATAAAGAAGGTTGGGTGTACATATAAATCCTTTCTTGGTTGTAAACCAAAGGAATTTTCGGGGACAGATGATCCAGTCAAAGCTATGGAATGGATCATGCATATGGAAAAGGTGTTCCGAGTAAGCAAGTGTGCGGATGAAGATAAAGTGGAATTTGCCACGAACCAACTTACAAGTGGCGCATTACATTGGTGGCAAACTTACTATAGATCACTGGATCTTGATTCGTCCCAATCGATACAATGGGAGCAATTCAAGACAAAGTTTAATGAAGAATACTGCTCGGAAGTCGCTATTCAGAAGCTGGAGGATGAATTCCTGCATTTGGAACAGGGTTCCCGATCTGTTCAGGAATATACTCTCAGCTTTCTGGAGAAAGCTCGGTTTGCGGAACACCATATCTACACGGAAAAGAGAAAGATCGACAAGTATGTTCGGGGGTTGACTACCCGAATTAGAGAGATTGTGCAACCGTTGAAACTAACTACCTTCCGACAAGTGGTGGATCGAGCCACCGAAAGAGAAACAGAACTGAAGAGACAGGAAGATGAAAAGAAAATTTTGGAAACGAAACGAAAGGCGGAAGACCAAGGTTGGACGCCTCAGAAAAAGTTGCAACAATCCGGTTCTAAGGGAAAGGGCCAGAAAGATGAAGGAAGGTGGTGCGAAAAGTGTAGAAAACGGCACACGGGCAGTTGTCGCAGTGATACTGGGCCGCTTACCTGCCGAAATTGTGGAAAAACGGGTCATATTACACGGGAGTGTCGGGCGGAAAGAAGGTGCTACCAATGCGGGGCTACAGATCATCTTCGTTTGAACTGTCCCCAACTGAAATCTGGTGTATACAGTGAAAGACCTAGAGATGATCAAGTTGGAAAGAAAGAAGAGCCGAAGAACAGGGGACGACCAGTGGCCTCACGAGCTTTCCAGATGACTGTGGAAGAAGCCCGTGAGAAGACGGATGTGGTGACAGGTATTTTCACTCTCAATACCATACCTGTATATGTTATTTTTGATCCGGGAGCCACTCACTGTTTTGTATCGGAATCTTTATTGCCACGCCTGAATGTACCTTTAACCCCGATGGATGAAAGTCTAGAAGTAGCTATAGCGGACGGCCGATATGTCTGGGTTTCTGAACAGATGGAAGGTTGTCAGCTTAAAATCTACGGGACCGTTTTCCCTATAGATTTGAAGCCGATGACTACCAACGAGTTTGGTGTAATTGTGGGAATGGATTGGTTAGCGACAAATTATGCTAACGTGGATTGCAGAAATAAAAGTATTACAGTGTTATCACCGGAAGGGGAATGGATGAAAATTCAAGGTGAACGACCTCAGTTGAGAATGCCAGTCATCTCTTTTGCTCAAGCCCGAAGCTGTGTCAGTAAAGGAGGGATGTCCTATCTAGCTTATGTGTCGATAGCTCAACCGATTAAAGTGGGAGTAGCAAATGTGAATGTAGTGAGTGAGTTCCCAGATGTGTTTCCAGATGAACTTCCAGGATTACCACCGGATCGACAGGTTGAGTTCACGATTGAACTGATTCCGGGAGCTGCTCCTGTTGCTCGAGCTCCATACCGTTTAGCACCTTCAGAGATGGTGGAACTGCGGAAGCCACTGGAAGAATTGTTAGACAGGGGTTTCATTAGACCGAGTACATCGCCTTGGGGAGCCCCTATTCTGTTTGTCAAGAAGAAAGATGGGTCAATGCGAATGTGTATTGACTATCGGGAACTAAACAAAATCACAGTGAAGAACAAGTACCCGCTACCCAGAATTGATGACTTGTTTGACCAGCTACAAGGCGCGTCCTACTTTTCCAAGATTGATCTGAGGTCAGGATACCACCAGTTGAAGATAAGGGAGTCAGATATTCCGAAGACAGCTTTCCGAACGAGATACGGTCATTATGAGTTTTTGGTAATGCCTTTTGGGTTAACCAATGCTCCAGCCGTATTCATGGATCTTATGAACCGGGTGTGCCGACCGTTCCTTGATACCTCGGTGATAGTATTTATAGATGACATCTTGGTGTATTCAAGAAGTCAAACCGAACATGAAGTGCACCTGCGACAAGTACTGGAGTTGCTTCGCCGAGAAAAGCTGTATGCTAAATTCTCAAAATGTGAATTCTGGTTAAGGGAAGTCCAATTCCTTGGCCATGTAATTAATGCTGAAGGGGTGAAAGTAGATCCAGCAAAGATTGAAGCCGTGATGAAATGGGAACCGCCTAGAAGTCCCACTGAAGTAAGAAGTTTTCTTGGTTTGGCAGGCTATTACAGAAGATTTGTCGAGAACTTCTCCTCGATAGCTGTCCCGTTGACCAGGTTGACTAAGAAAGGTGAGAAATTCACTTGGGCTAAAGAGCAGCAAGAAGCATTCCAGAAACTGAAACAAGCTTTATGTGAAGCGCCGGTGTTAGTACTACCACAAAGCGGAGAAGAGTATGTGATCTACAGCGATGCTTCTAGAATTGGTCTTGGGTGTGTTCTGATGCAGAAAGGTCGGGTCATAGCTTATGCGTCACGCCAATTAAAAGATGCCGAAAAGAAGTATCCCGTCCATGATCTGGAATTAGCTGCAGTGGTCCTAGCATTGAAGTTGTGGAGACATTATTTATATGGTGTAAAGTTTGTTATTTACACTGATCATAAGAGCCTGAAGTATCTTTTTGACCAGAAAGAGCTCAGCATGAGACAGCAAAGGTGGATGGATCTATTGAAAGACTTTGATTGTGAAATTCAGTACCACCCTGGTAAGGCGAATGTAGTGGCAGATGCTTTAAGCCGAAAAGAAGCTCCTCTGAAAGTTACATCCGCGTGTATGGGTGTAGTGAGCAGGTTACCAGGATTGATTCGTTTGGCACAAGAGGAAGCGTGTAAGCCGGAGAATGTAAAAAGCGAAAGAATGGTTGGATATTTGAAGCATCTGGAAGAAAATTCTCAAAAATTGAAGACCTTCAGAGGCCGTATATGGGTCCCGAAACAAGGAGAAGCACGAAACTTGCTTCTAGAAGATAGCCATTATAGCCGATATGCAGTTCATCCGGGTAGTACCAAGATGTATCGGACGTTAAAACCGATGTATTGGTGGCCTGGAATGAAGAGGGACGTTGGAAGATTTGTGGAAAAATGTTTGACTTGTTTGCAAGTTAAGTCAAACCATCAGAAACCGTATGGAGAAATACAGCCATTGCCGATTCCAGAGAAGAAATGGGACCATATTACCATGGATTTTGTGACAAAGTTGCCGCGGACGCCGCGAGGTTATGATTCTATATGGGTGATTGTGGATCGATTGACCAAATCGGCTCAATTTATACCATATAAGGAAAAGTACAGAGTAGATCAATTGGCGAAAATCTACATTGATGAAGTATTTTGTCGGCATGGAGTACCAGCATCGATTGTCTCGGACCGAGATAGTAGGTTTACCTCTCATTTCTGGCAGAGTCTTCAAGAGCAACTGGGTACAAAAGTACTTATGAGTACCGCATATCACCCGCAGACCGATGGCCAAAGTGAAAGAACGATCCAAACTTTGGAAGATATGTTGAGAACTTGTGTCATTGACTTCGGTGGAAGCTGGGAAGATCATTTGCCTTTAGTGGAATTCGCGTACAATAACAGCTATCATTCCAGCATTCAGATGGCTCCTTATGAAGCCTTGTATGGTGCACCGTGCCGTACTCCGACCTGCTGGACTGAAGTTGGGGAAAAGCCGTTGGCTGGACCCGAAATTGTTGCCCAGACTGAAGAAAAGATCAAACTGATACGTGAAAACTTGAAGGTAGCTCAGAATAGACAGAAGCAGTACGCAGACAGACGGGTGAAACCGATAAAATTCCAAGTGGGAGATATGGTTATGCTCAAAGTATCCCCTTGGAAAGGCCTAATTCGTTTTGGGAAGAAAGGAAAGTTGAGTCCTCGTTTCATTAGACCTTTCCGCATATCCCAAAGGGTTGGAGCCGTGGCGTATAGATTGGAGTTACCTGATGAACTTCATGGTATACATGATGTATTCCATGTGTCCTATTTGAGGAAGACGTTGTTTGATAAATCTCAACATATACCTCTTGCTGAAATTGAGGTGGATGAAAAGCTGAGATACCCGGAACAACCCGAGCGGGTGCTAGACCGCAAGATAAGACAGCTTAGAAACAAGAAGATCAGTATGGTGAAAGTACTTTGGCGTCATCACAAAGGTTCCGACATGACGTGGGAAACCGAAAGTGAGATGAGGGAGAAATATCCTCAACTTTTTGTATGATTTCGGGGACGAAATCTCTTAAAGGAGGGGAGAATTTGTAACGCCAAAATGTATTTATTATATAATTATAATAAAAAGGGCAAAATGGTCATTTTACCCCAAAAGGGTAATTTGGTCATTTGGACAGAAAAGGACTTGTTATGTAATAATATTTTAGGTCTTAGACTTAAAATGTTATAAAAGTTGGTTATTTGTCATAAATTGTGTTGTTTGTGGCAAAACTTTGAAATATGCAACTTAAAGGACAAAAGTGCAATTTCTATAAGTATATAAGCAAGACTTGTGCAGAATTTTTGGAGTTACGGGAGCAACTTCTTGGCTGATTTTCTGCAGAGGATTGAAGAAGTTTTGAAGGCTTGAAGCTTGCAATTTGGTTCTTGGCATTCAAAGGGTATTATTGGAAGAATTTGAGGTAAGTTTCTTCATGTTCTTGATTGTTCATCTTGATGAGTTGAGTAGGACTTGCAAACTGAAATTACAGCCATGATCATGGGGTTAAAATGATGAAATACTTCCATTAAGTCCTTATAACAAAGACCTAACTCAATCCAATGGAAGTAGGATGCTATAAATGGTAAAATTGAAGATTTGGGGTTGTTAGAAATAAGAACCCTAATTCTTTGTGTGATTGATTTAGGGTGTTTTGGGGGTTAAAAACCTTGTTAAAATGTAAGGTTTTAGCCTAGGAACAAACCCCAAACAACTAAAAACGAAATCAAGGACTTAAGGGACGAAATCTGCAAGCTACAGTGCAAAAATCGCGACTGGCCAGGGGGCCTGCCCAGGCGCCAGGCGCGGTGCGCCCAGGAGCCAGGCGGGGCGCGCCCAGGCGCAGTGCGCCCTGACCCTGGCGCAGTGCGCCTCCAAGGCAGTGGCCAGACAGAAACTTTGAAACGCTAACTTTTGCGTTACTTGTCCGATTAAGCCCAAATTTGAAACATAGGTGTATTATGGTCTGAAAAGTTTGGGAAAATTTTTAGATTGAGTTTTCGACCCCTCGGGAGCACTGTAGACCGATCCGAATGTCCCGGTGAATAGTGAAATTCATACAAAGTTAGTAAACGGAAAGTTTATTAACTAGGCATTGTTTATAACAATGTTTTATTGAACTCTAGTGTATTAGAGTTAATTGTGATGGGTATTAACCTATAATCATGTTGAAAATGATTGAATTATAGGTTCGGGACAAAATCATACGGATTTCATTTTAAAGCAAGGAACGATAAAAGCGAGTTGTAGCAAACCTACAGGTGAGTAATCTCACTCGTATTTGATGTGATATATGATTGTTGAGCAGCTGCGAATTGAAAACAGTTTTGGGGACGAAAAATGACAGATATTTGATTTGATATGACAATACCAGATAAGCTGTGAGTCTTTAATAGACAAGAACGGAGCTGTGAGTCAAATCTTTATTGACAAGACCGGAACCAGCCGTGAGTCAATATAGATAAATAGACAAGACCGGAACCAGCCGTGAGTCTAGGCAACAGCGGGCTAACCCGTGAGCCACATTTAAACTTATATAGACAAGACCGGAACCAGCCGTGAGTCTAGGCAACAGCGGGATTTTCCCGTGAGCCACGTTTGATTTTGTATTGTATGAAATTACATGTTTGACTTTGTATAGAGAATTTTATTCTTATACATGTAGTATTTGATTTGATTACTCACTGGGCTTTATAGCTCACAGTTTATGTGATATGTCCCTGCAGGTGAGCGTGATCCCGCGAAGGGAAAAGATAAAGTCCGTGACTGAGGACTTCGTGTTGAAGTAATACCCGGCTTGAAGAATGTATAATATTTAATGTATTGTACTTCGTGATACACTTGTACTCGTATTTTGTTAACTAATACCCCAGACTTATGGTTTTTATTGTAAAATATATGGTTTGTAAAATAAAAATTTTTGGGGTGTTTTTGTTAATAAGTCGGGTGTTACACAACCAGGGCCAGTGCTTGATTGGATGCAACGGGTAAGGATTGCGGTTGATGCAGCAAAGGGACTTGAGTACTTACTGAAAGGTTTTCTGCATACCATGAACTAAATAACCTAAGTTCACATGCAACCTATAAGGATCTATGTTTTCTTCTAATTGAACATATAACAAAACCTAAAGGCCATAAGAAAATTAACTAAAAGAATAAAAATAGAAAAACCAACCTTTTAGAATTTTCTGGAAGCTGAGCAGCAAAATTATCCTGCCTCAAATGAGATCACACCCAGGCAAGGAGGAGAGGGGATCGAAAATCTTGAGAGAGATCTTGAAAAGTGGCGTGAAAATATGATGCCTGGGAACCCTTATTTATAGTTTCCAAATGGCCAGTTGATAAACCCTAGAGATAAACCTTTTTGAATTCAAATAAGATAAACCTTTTATCTTATAATTCAAACTCTTATTTATCCTCTATATATCAATTTCGAAATTCTATATATCTATATATAGATTTCGACTTCCACTGGTCACTGTCACACTGCCACTTACTCAACTATTGAATAATTACAGTTTCAGTCCCTGCACATTTAATTAATTAATTTAATCCCCAAATTAAATCCAATTAATTCTGGATTAATTCCTAATCAATTAATATAGTTTCTAATTAATATATTATCACTTTAATATATTAATGAACCATATATTTAATTCCTGTTGATTTATTAATCCCATAATAAATCAACCTTTCTCTCTACCGAATTTTCTACCAAACCTCCAGCCATGAGGGCAACCCAAATGGACTGTGCTTCTATTAATTAGGTAAATACTAATTATTAGTCATGGCTTAGACACCTAATCCAACAGTCTCCCACTTGGATAAGTCTATGACTATAATTACCAATTTAACCTCTAATTAACCAGCACTTGTAGCTTCCTAGAAACCAATGCCAAATTCTGATCTAATCAGTCCTGTCCATAGATAAGTGATCAGATGATCCTCCGTCCAACAAGATATTTTCAGACTCAAGACATGGATAAAATCAATCTGGTCTAATTCACTGTTCCTCGATTTCCGATTTGCATATGACTCTTAGACTACCAATTTAGTCCCGGTTGGCCAACCATTTTAGTCAACTTCAAAATCATCGAGAGGCCTACAGATATCTGTTCCCCGTTAGGGTCAAGGGACGAATAAACTTTGACTCATATACTTATGTCTTTTACCAGACAAATTACTCACAACAATATGTTTTATAACACCGAGTTACCGATGCGTTTTCGTATTATCAATGAACAACCGTCTTAGTAAATCATAACTCATATGTCTTAGTTTAAAGATCAAAAGATATTATCGTCTCAATATTGCTCGTGATATAATCCATGAAGCAATCCATTGAGCGCGGGTTTATCCAATACTCAAATCTCCATTTCCAAGTACTCACGAATGGTGCAGCAATCCAATTGCAATGTCTAACTCCTTAGACAATCTATTACCAATTCATGACAGCCTTACTTCATACTTACTCCCTAAAAGTATGAGCGACTGTGGATATTTGAATAATCCA
This sequence comes from Cichorium intybus, assembly GCA_023525715.1. Classification (NCBI taxonomy): domain Eukaryota; kingdom Viridiplantae; phylum Streptophyta; class Magnoliopsida; order Asterales; family Asteraceae; genus Cichorium; species Cichorium intybus. The sequence continues at coordinate 134,440,302 of CM042010.1, forward strand.
ATTATTCAGGAAGTAAAACATGCAAAATGAAACACAATGATATATATTGACAAAATTAGTAAACCATTACTCATTAATAAATCTCCATTATTAAATCACAAAAGTCAAATACAATAACATTGTTACAAGTTTCAAAAATCTATCTAATTACAAAAACTTATATCATCTCTCAATCCAATGCTCCTAGCATGCTGATTATGCTTAATCCTACTCAGAGCCTTTGTCAAGGGATCTGCAGGATTATCTTCCGATGATACCCTCTTTACAAGGAGGTGACCTTCTTCTACCCTATGCCTGATGTAGTGGTACTTTCTGTCGATATGTCTGGACTTTCCATGATCTCGCGGTTCCTTTGTCAAGGCGACCGCACCTTCGTTATCGCAGAATAGTTCCAAGGGCTCCTGAATACTCGGGACTACTCCAAGGTCACCGATAAAGTTCTTCAGCCAAGCCGCTTCCTTTGACGCTTCACTTGCTGCTATGTACTCTGATTCGCACGTAGAATCAACCACTGTTTCTTGCTTGGAACTTTTCCAAGTAACTGCTCCACCGTTCAAAAGGAATACCCAGCCCGACTGAGACCGACCACTGTCTCTATCCGTCTGAAAGCTGGCATCTGTATATCCTTCAACTCTCAAGGTATCACTGCTACCGAGGACTAACACCATGTTCTTTGTCCTTCGCAGATACTTGAGTATATTTTTCACAGCTATCTAATGCGCCCTTCCAGGGTTACCCTGGTACCGACTGACCATGCTCAAAGCAAAGGCCACGTCAGGGCGAGTACACGTCATAGCGTACATGATCGATCCTACAGCCGAAGCGTAAGGTACCCGACTCATTTCAGCTATTTCCTTGTCTGTACTCGGACTTTGAGTCTTACTCAATTTTGCATTACTTTGGATAGGCAGCTCTCCCTTCTTGGAATTTTCCATACTAAACCTTTTCAGTACCTTTTCCAAGTATGTACCCTGACTAAGTCCAATTAGTCTCTTCTTCCTATCTCTCAATATTCTTATCCCGAGAATATAGGCAGCCTCTCCTAGGTCCTTCATGGCGAAACATTTCCCAAGCCAAGCTTTGACATCTTGCAAGGTTGGAATATCGTTTCCCATGAGCAGTATGTCATCGACATACAGCACCAGAAAGGTTACTATACTCCCACTAGCCTTGACATATACACAGGACTCATCCTCGCTCCTAGAGAAACCAAACTCTTTGACTTTCTCATGGAAACAAAGATTCCAGCTACGAGAAGCTTGCTTCAATCCGTAGATTGATCTCTCAAGCTTACACACCTTATTGGGATACTTTGCATTGACAAAACCCTCTGGCTGATTCATGTATACATCCTCAGTCAACTTTCCATTAAGGAAGGCGGTTTTGACGTCCATCTGCCAAATTTCATAGTCATGAAATGCAGCTATGGCCAGCATAATCCTAATATACTTTATCTTGGCTACTGGTGAGAAGGTCTCATCATAGTCAACCCCTGGGGTTTGAGTAAAGCCCTTCGCAACCAGTCTTGCCTTGAAAGTGTGTACCTTTCCGTCCATGTCGGTCTTCTTCTTGAAGATCCATTTGCATCCGACTGTCTTTCGACCCGGTACGTTGTCAACCAAGTTCCAAACTTGATTGTCATACATGGACTTGATCTCGCTATCCATGGCCTCTTTCAACTTGGCAGACTCAGGGCCCGCCACTGCTTCCTGGTAGTTAGCTGGTTCATCCAAATTTATCAGTGTCCTATCACTGACAAACGTGTCCCCATCCGAAGTTATATGGAACCCATAAAACTCAGGTGGCATGCTAACCCTACCGGAACGCCTAAGAGGTAAGGATACATCTGTCGGACCAACAGGAACTTCTTCCTCATGTTGGTTGCTAGTTTCTCCTAAGGTTGCATCATCTGGTGACTCTTGAATTTCTTCCAGATCAATGGTACTCCCACTGTCCTCTTTGAATTTGAGCTCTCTCTCTCTCGAAAGACCGCTCGTCTAGCTAAAAAGACCACGTCCTCGCTCGGTCTGTAGAATAGTTATCCAAAGGACTGTTTGGGATAACCAAGGAAGAAACACCTTTCGCTTCTTTCTGCGAGTTTGTCTTGAGTCTCTCGTCTAACGAAAGCCTCACAACCCCAGACTTTGATATGTGCCAACGAGGGAACTTTCCCTGTCCACATTTCATGAGGTGTTTTAGCAACCTTTTTAGTAGGGACAAGATTGAGGATATGGGCGGCAGTCTCTAAGGCATACCCCCAGAAGTGAATGGGAAGTGAAGCTCGACTCATCATGGAACGAACCATGTCTAATAGGGTTCGGTTGCGCCTCTCTGCAACACCGTTCAACTGTGGTGTTCTGGGAGGTGTCAACTGTGAAACTATTCCGCATTCCTTTAGATAGTCCAGGAACTCGATACTTAGATACTCTCCGCCTCTGTCGGACCTGAGCATCTTTATCTTCCTGCCTAATTGATTCTCTACCTCGTTCTTAAACTCTTTGAACTTTTCAAAGGTGTCCGACTTGTGTTTGATCAAGTATATATAACCGTATCTACTAAAATCGTCGGTAAAGGTCACGTAGAACCGCGTGCCATCCTTTGTGGTTGATCTGAATGGACCACACACATCCGTGTGAATAATGTCCAGCAGACCCTCACCTCTTTCAAAATATCATTTGAAAGGTGATTTAGTCATCTTGCCCAACAGACAAGATTCGCATACATCATCCGACCTGAGGTCGAATGATTCCAACACTCCATCCTTTTGGAGTTGGGCGATGCGTTTCTTACTGATGTGCCCGAGCCGACTATGCCACAGACATGCCTTTTCTACACCACTAGTAGAATCAATATAATTTATACTATGTCCTAAATTGTCAACACATTCAACAGTTTCATACACACCATCACAAGGATAAGCAGTAAAAATCAAAATACCATTTTTGAAAATAGAAATCGAGCCAATTTTATTATCAAAAGAAAATTGAAATCCTTGTCTGAACAATGCGTGAAATGAAATAATGTTTCTTGCCATTTCTGGCGAATAGCAACAATTAAATAACTCTATACTAACATCACTACTAAGCACTAAACTGTAAACGCCGATCTTGGTAACAGGGGACGATCTCCTATTTCCCATGATCAAGTTCAGTGTACCGTGCTCCACCTCCCTGCTTTCCTTTAGGCCCTGCAGATCAGAACAAATGTGAAAACCACATCCTGTATCAAGGACCCAAGAATTAGAAGATGGTGAGTTTTTAGAGATAGTGTATATACCTGCTGTCGATGGTTTTACTTTCCCATCCTTGACATCCTGCAAGTATTTAGGGCAGCTTCTCTTCCAATGGCCCTTCTCTTTGCAGTAAAAACAGTTGGCTTCATCGGGGTTGGCCACACAAGGAATTTGGGAAGACTTGGTTCTCGAGCCATTGCTTGACGACCCGACCTGAACCTTTTCCCTCCAATTTTGCTTAGGAGGGCCCTTCCTCTTCTTTCCTTTGCCACTTCCAATGGCTAGGACGGGCTGATTAACCGAGGGTACACTCTTACCCTTCATCCCGTCCTCAGCAACTCGAAGCATGCGATGCAACTCTGTCAGGTTAGCCTGATTGTTGTTCAAATGATAAGCCAGCCTGAACTGGTCATAAGAACTCGGTAGGGAGTTAAGCACTATGTCAACGGCCAACTCCTCCGGTACAGGCATCGCAAGCTTTCTAAGCCGCTCCACGTAACCTTGCATTCTTTGCACATGAGCGCAGATGGACTCTCCATCTTTAGGTTTGCTGTTCGTGAAGTCCTTGACCACCTCGCACCTCTCGATGCGCTCTTGCTTGCGGAACTTTTCCGCGAGCTCCTTGTGCATCTCGAAGGGCCAGTAGTCTTCGTATATCCTTTGCAATTCGGGGTTCATCGTGGCGATCATGATGCAGGCCACTTTGGTCGCATCATCAGAATGTTTTTGGTACGACGCAATTTCCTCGGGAGTAGCAGTTTCAGGGTCAACATCGACAAGCTCAGTCTCGAGAACATACTCTTTGTTCTCGTACCTCAGAGCCATCTTGATGTTTCTAATCCAGTCATTGTAGTTTGTCCCGTTCAATTGAACCTTGGAACACAGTGAGAGGATAGAGGGAACACTGGAGTTTGATTGGGGAGCGGATTGATCAGCAGAAGACATCTATAAAAGAAGGTAAGTTTAATTAGATACTTGTCGGTCCTTATAATAACCCAATATAAAATAAGGCTAGGATCCAACTATAACAATTTGCAACATAGAAGAGGGATGCCGTAATCTATAAGCAAATTTTATAAAGGTAGGCGAATGATGATTCAGCCAATTCCACCGCGGAAAAATAATCTTATTATAAATGAAATTCCTAGTTTCTTTTGAGATATATTGAACTTTTCAATAGCATGTTTAATCTCAGATATGCCCCACCGTTTGTGACTGGGATGCCGAGGATCACAAACCGGGTGTGAATAACCATGCAAATTAGCTTGGTACTCTCGGGGTCCATTATCATCTCAAATTGATGTGCCGGTAAACCACACACGCTCCATCAACAATGATAACACCCGAGACACCCATTGCCACTCTTTATGAACCCCCATTGGTGTGCCGGTAAACCACACACGCTCCACCAACGTTTCATAAAGTGCAATGTGCAATTTCATGGGTTAGCATCAAATTCACATTTTTCCTAAAGTAACTAGATTGGGATTTTGTGTAAAGGTTCTAGTACTTTGATCATTATACTTTTAATGACTTAATGGTTCTGTCAAACCCGTTCGGCTAACGACCCTCCACTGATCAGGCGAGCGGTGGGTGAGAGTGTTCACCCATTAGACTACCATTTTATAGGCAGTCTCCTTATACCCACTTTATAGACCAGCTTCGTGAATGAGGCCTACTATTGATTTGACTAACCAAATTTATCTCATATATACATAGTATTAACTTTTAATAATATATATAAGATGTATTTTAAAACCCTTTAAAATATTCAAGGTTTATCTTTTAATTTTACCAAATTTAACAATTAAATTTTGAATTAAATTAAACCTATTTTCGATTTAATCAATTTTAATTACCAATTAATTAAATTAATTAAATCTAAATATTTTAAACATTTTAAAATATTTTTTTTCGGATTTTTCTATTAATTTCGCAATTTTTAAATTAATTAAATCCTTTTGAATTATCTTTTAATTAACAATTAATTAAATTAATTCAAATGAAGGTAGGTTTATCCAAATTAATCAAATTAATTAAAACCTATCCGAAACCCCCTAACAATCGAATTCAAATAATGGGGTTTAAGGTTATCCATTTAATTAACAAATAAAGTTACCAAAAATAGAAAACCTTCTAAAACCCTAATCCAGATTTCGAAATTAACAAGGGTGGGGGATTAGGGTTTCCAAAACCCTAATCCTAGAAATCGATCCTTAATATATTAGGGTTTATAAGCTTTAAACCCTAAAAACAGTTATAGCAATTTAACAAGAAAACAAACCTGGCTCTGATACCACTGAAAGGTTTTCTACAAACCATGAACTAAATAACCTAAGTTCACATGCAACCTATAAGGATCTATGTTTTCTTCTAATTGAACATATAACAAAACCTAAAGGCCATAAGAAAATTAACTAAAAGAATAAAAATAGAAAAACCAACCTTTTAGAATTTTCTGGAAGCTGAGCAGCAAAATTATCCTGCCTCAAATGAGATCACACCCAGGCAAGGAGGAGAGGGGATCGAAAATCTTAAGAGAGATCTTGAAAAGTGGCATGAAAATATGATGCCTGGGAACCCTTATTTATAGTTTCCAAATGGCCAGTTGATAAACCCTAGAGATAAACCTTTTTGAATTCAAATAAGATAAACCTTTTATATTATAATTCAAACTCTTATTTATCCTCTATATATCAATTTCGAAATTCTATATATCTATATATAGATTTCGACTTCCACTGGTCACTGTCACACTGCCACTTACTCAACTATTGAATAATTACAGTTTCAGTCCCTGCACCTTTAATTAATTAATTTAATCCCCAAATTAAATCCAATTAATTCTGGATTAATTCCTAATCAATTAATATAGTTTCTAATTAATATATTATCACTTTAATATATTAATAAACCATATATTTAATTCCTGTTGATTTATTAATCCCATAATAAATCAACCTTTCTCTCTACCGAATTTTCTACCAAACCTCCAGCCATGAGGGCAACCCAAATGGACTGTGCTTCTATTAATTAGGTAAATACTAATTATTAGTCATGGCTTAGACACCTAATCCAACACTTACATGAAAAAGTTCAACCTTCAATAATTCACAGAGATATTAGGTCAACCAATTTGCTACTTTTTGAAGATTTGAGAGCCAAAATTGCAGACTTTAACTTTTCAAATCAGGCTCCAGACATGGCTGCTAGATTACATTCCACCGGTGTTTTGAGAACTTTTTGGCTATCATGCATCACAGTAATAATGCTTCTTAACCCTTTTCATTTTAACTAAAGAAGGACAGAAAGAATGATAGACAATTAGACATAAAGTTGTCGTTTGGTTCTTTAGACGGTGAGGGGTTGTAGATATAGCTTTGGAGAAATAACAGCCAATCTTTGGGTATATAAAAAGTCATTACATGCTTTTAGAGAAGTGAGAAATTTCTGGGTGAAAATGCATTAGTTTTATTTATTATTTGTAAATCATAATATCTTTAATATTAGTATTAATGGGAAGTGATCCGCACGAGGGTGATTTAAGTGATGAATGTGTTTTATTTTATTTTTATTTTTTTTAATTTTCACAATTTTAATTAAAGAAAATATATTTTCTAAAGATAACTTGAAATGTGTTTTTCTATTATAATCTTTTTTGGATTTTAATGATATGCATGATCAGGTGAAGTATCTTGGAGAAGATGGAGAAGATGTTCCTATTGCTGGTGCAGTTGCTATCTGCTCTCCTTTGGATCTTTTGGTGAGTATTCTACTTATCAATAATCATAAATTGTATTTCAACTTTGCAAATAAATCTTTTCTAGAAATCTATTCGTGTTCACAAATCCTCAATGTTGAAACGAGGGGCGAAAATAGAATACTATAATAGACACATCAATGAAAGTATGTTGCTATTTCTTGCATTAAACCTATCGAATCATGTTCTAACTCTCTGGTTCATATCTCTCACATTTCAACATCAATTACTTATTCATATATCTGTTGGCAGATTGGGTCCAGATTCCTATGTCGCGGGACTGTTCAAAAATTCTATGATAGGCCTCTTACTGTTGGTCTTCAAGAGTATGCACAACTGTATGTGCTCATTACTCACTTTAAAAAAACAGTATAAACTGTTTCATCATTTTAATGTTTTGATAAAGGTATTTGTAAAATTTAGTTTCTGATTGCAGACATCAAACTCTTTATTCTCGACTTGCAGATTGGGATGGTATAGTAAAGGTACATATCTATAGATATTGAATATAGGTAACATCATCCAGTGATTGTGTTCTTGTCACTTAAACGTCTAAATATATAAATATTTTAACTTCAAAACATTTTCTCCACAGGGTTGTCAAGTTTGGCCATTTTTTTGATTCTTTTTTTTGTTTTAATATGTTTGGGACTCGATTTGTTATTTTTATCAGGGGAAAATCGAGTCCCAAACATATTAAAACAAAAAGACAAGGGTGAGCTTATTTTCACATCAACAGTTGCTAACACACGGCAGAGTACGCTTATGTCTTTAGCATTTATCCGGACCCGTGCTCCAGCAATTCCGAACCCGTGCGGAGCACGGGGACCCACTAGTTAACATTCATTTGAGTTACTTTGGGTGACTGAAATTCAGTTGAGTTACTTTTAAGAACGAACACACAAAGCACAGACCCTTCAGCATATCACAATACACGGTTTCAGAATTCAGAGGTGAAGTTCTTATAAGTTTCAAACCTATAAAAACAAAAACGTGTTACCAATCATCAATATTGATACTTTTGTAGACAAACTCTAATTTGATTCAAAACTATATCGACTTTGAAGATCTTGAACCAATTTGAGCCCACAACCTAGATCTTGAAATCGAATAAAACTATTTTGAACAAACCAATAAATAATTTTGAACAAAACACAATATAAAAAATTGTAATGATTTTGAACAAGCCTCGCACCAAATTACAAACCTTGAATAAATTGCAAATTCAGTCAAGAAATTACACAAGCCTTGAATAAACAGAAAATCAACCATGGGCTACCAAATCAAAAACTTGGAACTGTATTAGACACTTATCCGCTCATACCCACCTTGAATACTAATGAAAAACGGTGAAACAATAATGCAAAGTTGCATAAGAAGCAGATGAAAAATACAAGATAAAAAAAATCAAGAAAAATATCTACCCTTTAAGACCGATTATGACATCTTCTCCGGGAACCTATCACCGACAGACGCTGACATCAACGGAACCCTAGTTAAAATCGACGGAGATGGAGGAAGAGAAGAATATGGCGGTGAGGTGCTGCGTAGAGGTACGATTGCATCTAGGATTTCTTAAAAAGAGATAGAGTGCGATGAGAGAAATCGTTATTACTTTTTCTACTGAAATCATTGCCAAATCTTACATGATAGAGCCCCTAGATGCCCTGCATTGCGATGGTGATGGCTGAAAGGAGAAAAGGTGTTAATTCTGATGGCATGAAATTGCATTTTTTTTGGGATTGAATTGTATACAAATGTGGTTGTTGCAACGATAAATAAATTTAGGGTTAGGTTTTAAAATATACGATTGCAAGAAATTCACAGTTTTTGGGGCAAAGAAGAGGAAATGGTGCAAAAAGTTATTTTTACATGCTAATACGTTCATAAATAAATAAAAAGAACTAATTACATAGCCACATGCACTTAGATAATAGTGCAAGTAACCACATCATATCGATGCAATGAGTCGTGAAGTGGCAATACTCTTGGCAATTATAACATCAGATTTTTCTCTTGTTGCGGTTACCTGAGGACCCACATCCTCCGTCTTGTTGCTGATTAGTGCCACCTCCCCATCAGCCTGCTTGGTTGTTGTAGTTGTTGCCTCTTCCACGCCATTTCCCTTGGGCCCCATGACTTATAAGTATTTCAATGGTGGGGCTTTTTTGAGCCTTTATGGTCCTCACCTTGTTTCTTGGTGTTCTCTAATCATATATTGGTATGTCAACTGTAATTTTCTTTCATCAATGTTGATATGCCCTCGAATCCTTTACTCGTGGGTCTTTAGTCTGTCGATTACTTCAACGGTCATGCTTTTCAAGATCTGCAAACCGTTCGATTGCAAAAACAATTTGCATGAATCTTGACGGGCCGCTCTTTACAAAATTTTCACATTATACGCCTCTTCAATCATCTTACAGAGAGCTTGTAGTTACTTACTAAGTTCTTTACCATAAAGGAAAACTGGTAACATATTTTCGGCTCCTTCATGCTTAGCACCCAAAACAGGGACTTCAACGTTTGTACCTTTGCAACTTTTGCCACATGTACATGGTTATGAGTGTGTTTCGCACATCCTTTGTCATTTCCTTGTCTGCTAATGACAATAATATCACCTAAGGATGCCTTTATAACAATGGCTTACCACATGCCTTGAGCTTGCATAGAGACCCTCATCTTGATAGGTCATGCGACGTAGTTGCTTTTGGACAAGATTGGGTAGTGGAGTGAAACTAGACTACCTTTGTTGTTTCTTGTCACCTCAATCAGGTCCAAGGCACGAATAGAAGGAAAGGGTTTGATATTGCTTCGGGAAACATCCAATGCAAGAACTAGAGAGATTTCTTTATTGATCTGAATGTTATACGAAGCATTTACTACAATCTCGCAATCTTTTGGCTCACTGACAATGCCTAGTAATATCAAGCATTATAGGCGTTATTGAGCCAGGATTTAGATGAATTACACTTTCACTATGATTGATATTACTCACTTTTGTGCCAAGGGCTTGTGTTGTGTTTTACTGATAATACAGGGTAAAAAGTGTAAATATTGGCAAACTTTGGAAGCAAAGTTGGATTCAACTCGAAGTAATACGCACGGTGCGTATGAAGGAGAGACGCAACGCGGCCAGGTGTTTAACTCGGATGAGGTTCAAATTCAAAGTGCGAAGAAACGAGGGATAAGGTTGGCCAGCACCGCGTAGAAGGCTATCCCGCGACGCGTATAGGCCAAATCCGCATCTATAAATAGAGGCTTCCATTTCATGATTCGGGAGCGAAGATCAGACCTTTGAGAGACACTCAGGTATCTTTGATTCGAAATTTAATAGCTTTTTCAGTAGATCTCGATAGTTAGCTGATCTAGTTTTTGTTCGGTTTTTCGGTTTTTGTTTGTTCTTGTGAGATCGAAGGTTCTGGATTGTAGAACACTATTGACCACATCGATCTGGATTGGTATCTGAATTCATAAGCATTCGACTCTGATCAGATTCTAGTTTTAGTTTAATGCAATTTAAATTTAGTTTCATTTTATCGCAAGTTTATGTTTTTGGTTCCAATAATTGTTTGTTAGTTAATGTTTTTGATTTGGTTTGCTTCAGATTTTCTGAGTTTGATATTGAATCAGATTGAATTTCTCTGGTTACTTGTGATCTATTGTTTCGGCAAAGATAGTTAGTTTAGTTTCTTCGATTTTTCATCGTTCGGAATCAAGTGTAAGAATATAAGCTGTCTAGAGATTGACACTATAGATCGGTTATATTTGACACAAAGTGCCAACCACGAACTCCTTGGTTCGACCCTTAGTTACTGCTAGCTAATGGACTGGTAAGGTAATATTTAGTATTTTTGACCGCATCAACGACTGCGACGTGTCACTCACACTCTTAATATTCTCATGTTTACAATCTAAGATCATATATATTCCAGGTAAGGAGATCACAACAAATGATAGTAAATCTTCTAGCACCATGCTTTCTGCAATATGCCAGCTGAAAGGACAGATCATGGGCAATGCAGGTCAGAACACCTTTCTACCTTAGTATAACCAATGTCAAACCTTGAAACTTGTGCCAAGAGACACTTTTGTTGAAGTAGCTTCTCCTTCTCACTTTCACGATTCACTTTGCATTGCCTATCCTAAGACAATAACCTTATGAAACAAATCAGAGTGAGGCTTGCCTCGATCCTACTGTTCTGGTTGCTTCTAATCCAACCAAGTTGCTGATCTACTAAAGAAGTGTTGTTGTCAACCTGGGCTGAATGATCGTGACTTATGATACTTCTTTACATCTGTCGATTCGCTTAGGTCCGCCCAACCGAAGCGAAGAACTTCCTTAATCGAGGGAAAGGGTCTAATCGAAGCGCAGATCCTAATAACACTGGCAGGTCTCGCCTCTGTTTCTAGTTGCTTCTGTTAATAAATCTTCTTCGGTTGCCAGGACATCCTTGGTTCAGATTAGACTCCACATACATAACAATATTGTAACGCCCGGTTTTTCAGCCTGGAATTTACAAGATAATATCACCGGGGATCGTCCCATGATCCAAGCCAAGCGTTACCTATCCTGCAAAACCACATAAAATAAAGGGGTAAGCTATAAAGCTTAGTGAGTAATCTAATCACAGTATGACCTATATGGTCACACACGTTCCAGGATTACCATTCCTGCCAGCTTCACAGTTCTAACCGACTCGTATTCCACACTGTGAAACTACCGTATTACCCGACGTCGCTCGCTATACATTATCACCCACTGATACTTACTATTAGGCTGTCCCACACAGTCTTATCTTACATCGTCACGACTCACGTCTTTAGCTCCTGTCTCCTCTTTTATTTATTATTTGGTATTTGGTTTTCACGAATTCTTATACCGTTTCACGGTATACCCACTCACTTAACGGCTTTCTCATACAGGTATGGTCATAGTACATCTATGATTACCTCGTGTTTTATTAGTATATGGTAAATCATGCCGTCCCCTGACATGTATTATATATAATTACTTATTCACTCTGCTCAGTATCATCTTGTGATACTTTCGGGTGTATAACTCGAACTCATCCTCACGATAACATGACTGTTTCCCACCCAAGTATTATTATAATACTTTAATTATACTGCTTTGTATTTCCCTTCAATAATTCCAACATGATGCTCCATGATTTATCAAGTAAAGAACGGCCAGGTAGAAGATTAGTTGGGGTGGCAGGATCCTTTCAGCATTTTAGCCTTTCGGAAAATCCAACAACCAGATCTCAAGTAATCGGCCTAGACACCGTCCTCCTAAGTAAATCAATCTGCATTACTTTTGGAATTATGAATTATAGGAAATAGTTTATTATATCCCTCGTATTTTATAGTTTAACACATATAAACTATTAGGGAGATACGGTAGCGATTACTCACCTGAGGTTGGAGTTTTCTCGGAGTCCTGTCGCATTTCCCATTCCGAACCGCTGACAGTTCCCGAGCACCTCGTTGTTAGCTACCGCTCGTTTCTCACCTCCCATCATCCTACCTCAACGTATTTTCCTTACCAGAACACTCCTCTATATCGTATATGTGTTTGGTGTTTGTTCTGCCTAAAAAATGAGGCTTATGCCTCGTATTTATAGGCCTCTGGACCTCCGTCGCGATGCGATCCTACCCAGATCGCGTCCCGATCTCTGACATAATCGTTGACCTCATCGCGCACTCGACCGACACCACCGACGGAGATCGTGTCGCGATCCCGTACCCCGTCGCGTCGCGATCTACTAAATTTTTATCACTTAAAATAGACTCAATTTGCAAACTTTGTGCACTGGTTTGAGGTCAATCCGATTTTTATAGAATTAATTATGATTTTTCTAAGATCAGCATACAATGCTGATTTTTATATGAGATTGTAACTAATGTTTTTATTTTTGATCTGAACCATTATCCGGAACACGGGTGTTACAAATATGACACTTGGAGACTAATCAAAACTTGATTATTTTGTCACCCAAGTTGTAACATGAAACTCCTGACTCTAGCCCTCATCTTCCCATACTTTTGTGGAAGACCAGTTGAAGTCATACATAACTTCAACTTCTCTATTGTGACTATATTGGTGAACATATTTGTAGAGTTCTTTGCTCCAAGGATTTGCTTCAAATTAAGAGTACATTCGATAATTAACTCTGAAATGAAATGGTATGTCATCTTGATGTGTTTCGTCCTGCTATGAAACACTGAATTTTTCACAAGATGTATGGCAATATGGCTATCACAAAATAACATGCAATCCTCTTGTTTCAAGCCCAACTACGAAAGGAAGTTTTTCAACCATACAAACTCTTTGCTAGCTTCTGCCAGAGCTATATACTCGGCCTTGATGGTTGAAAGAGCAACAACAATCTTTTGATGTTTCAACATCCAATTGATAGTTATTCCTCCTGTTGTGAACACATAAGTCGTAGTGATTTTTCCTGAATCTAGACAACACCCAAGCTTCCAGGACGACCTTTCTGGCCAGCAACTTTGTAAGTCTGTTGATCTCATGTATGTCAGACCCTACTACTAACATATCATCAACATAAAGTAAGAGAATGATGTATGAGGACTGGAACTTCTTCTGGTAACAGTAGTTATCACTCTTACTTTGACTGTAATGGTTCTTCCTCATGAAGTTATCAAACTTCAAGTACTACTGTCTTGGAGTTGCTTAACTTCATACAGACTTTTCTTCGACTCGCACACTAGGTTTTTCTTTATAAAAACTTGAAAACCTCCTGGTTGTGCCATGTGGATATCTTCATCAAGGTATCTATGTAAGAATACAGTCTTTACATCAAGTTGTTCAAGATGTAAATCTTCTGAAGCTACAATACCAAGGACCGTTCTGATTGTGGTCATTTTCACAACTCGAGAGAAGATTTCATTGTAGTGAAACCCTTCTTTATGTTAGAAAACCTTTACCACCAGTCTATCCTGTTAGTGTATCCCACATTGGTGCGACACGGTCTTATGAGTTTGTATATATGTTGGAGTCTCCCCTCTCTCCACAAGGGCTCTTTTGGAGAGACACGATTGGGCTCCACATATATTTACATGGTATCAGAGCCAGTGTCCCACACCCTGTAACCTCATCGAGCCTACGTCTCTGAGGGGGAGTGTTAGTGTATCCCACATTGGTGCGACACGGTCTTATGAGTTTGTATATATGTTGGAGTCTCCCCTCTCCCACAAGGGCTCTTTTAGAGAGACACTATTGGGCTCCACATATATTTACATATCCTTATATCTCTTGCTTCCATCATCCTCTCCTTTGACCATGACTATCCATATGTTGGTCAATGCCTTCTTCTTTGCTAGTAACTTGACAAGAGACTAAATCTCATTCTTGTCAAATAAGCATAACGCATCTAAGTCTCCATAGCCTTCTGCTATTGTATTGACTATTTCATCCTCAAGGCCTCTAGATAAGTCTCTGATTCTCTGTTCTCAGTCAACAACAAATAAGTCAAAGCTGGGTACTGAACTAAAGGTCTTCTTTCTTGAGTGGATCGACGAAGGATACTTGTAGCTGCAACACTAGCATCTTCATTCCCTTCGTCTGAGGAATCATTGTCATAGCCGAAACTGCTCCTTGACTCACACTCACTCACTCAAGTATTAATAGATGTTTTTGTGCTCTTACTGCCTTCAGTCACTCCGCGATCACCTGTGGTATCAAAGGGCTCTGTAAGATAGTTACCTAAAATATCAACCTCTACTTATATTTTCTTCCGCTCGAATTTTTTGCTTCGGTCAGAAAAACATGTGAACACGTCCTTGTACAATGTACCTTTATTGAATGTCACATCCAGACTCCTATTTACCTTTTGATGTCTATCCTATAAGCGGTACTCCATGTCATCCAACCCGTACCATATAAAGAGACACTTCTTCACATTCGCTTCTAGCTTATCCTTCTCCACGTATTTAATTTTTACATACGAGACACATCCAAACACTCTCAAGTGACTGTAGGATATCTCACGACCTTGCCATTCCTCTTATGGAATCCCGAACCCTATAGGAACAGAGGGTCCTCTATTGATTAGGTAGGCTGATGTGTGAACGACATTGATCTAGAACATCTTTGGCAACCCTGGATGTACTCTCATGCTTTTCACCCTTTTATTTAGTGTTCTATTTATCCGTTCAACCACTCCATTCTACTGAGGTGTCTCCGAAACCGTTTTTAATAGCCTGATCCTATGCTTAACGTAGTAATCAACGAACTACCGACTACAGTACTCACCATATTATCTAGCTTTCTATAGCAACCTTCCACATCATGAAGGCGGTGAAGACTTTAGGTTTATTCTCCATAAGATAAACCTACACCTTCCTCCTGGAATCATCTATGAAAGTGACATAATATTTGGAATCTCTAGCTGATGAAACCGAAGTTGGGTCAAACACATCTGAATGAGTATGTTCCAGCTTCTCCTACTTTAGAACTTGTACCTTTTAACAAAGATGACATTCTTCTGTTTTCCAGGGACACAAGGTTCACAGAATTTTGAGGTGACATTTGTTACATTAAAAATCATGCCCTTGGATGACAATATCTTCATCCCCTTCTCAATCATGTGACCAAGTCTCTAATAGAGTGGAAGTCTTATTTTCTTCAACCACAACATTTTCCTTGCCTATAGAGGTTTCGACCATATACAAGGTCCATCGTTTTTAACCTCTGGCAATAACTAAGTTCCCCTTTTGTCACCTTTCATTGGTAATTAAAAAATTCGACATGGTGCCCCTCATTGTCCAACTTCCCTATTGATATCAGCATCCGCTTAAAGTCCAAAATGAACTTGACATTTTTCAAAGTCCACTTCATTCTTAAGCTCGCCCAAAGGACATCCCTCACTCCGGTGATATCTAGGCTCTGGTAATCTGCAAGTCGGACATTGCCATTGTAATGTCTAAAGTTATGCATTATGTCCTGGCGAAGGCTTGCATGGAAACATGAGTCTGTTATCCATGACTTAATGGAATTCACTACGCAGCAAATAAGTGTATCACCACAATCTTCTGCCACGTTTACCTCCTTTCTTGCCTTATCTGCGGAAGGCCTCAGACACTAGTTTTTAAAGTAACCAATTTCTTTGCAGTTTCAACAGATGATGTCTTTCTTGTCTCTGGAGTTTCCTCTCCTATTTGATTTTATTATTGTTCAGCCAACACCTCCGCCTTCCTCTTTCCTCTATGCTTAGAAGACTATTGGAGCACTCTCCTGTGAATATCCTCTCCAATGATCAAGTTGCAAATGCCTTCAAACATGAGCTTCTGCATACCGGATGCACTACTGACTACAGTCATCGTACCAGGCCAACTCTCTGGGGGTGAAAATAATAACAAGGCTTGGACTTTGTATCCGAATATGATGTCAGCAAATATACTTCTTGATATTATCTTCGTGTTGATCAACTGCCTAATCAAGAACACCCTATTCATTGTTGAGGGTTACACATAAATGTTAGACAATGCCTTGATCAAGTCGTATATTCTCTTCTCGTTGACGTTGTTGTAAGCAACATTAATTGTCAGTGACAACCGAATAACTCCAAGGACCTGCCGATCTAACATATCATATTCCTCTTACTTTATAGTGTTAGGTTTGGTAGGTGTAGCTTCTTTTGGTAAAGACAATCTTCCATCTACATCCTCTAAAAGCCAAATCGTATCCTTCAAACTTATCAATGTTAATCTTCCATTCTTCAGACATAACTCTACAAGCTATTAGATTGAGGACACTGATATATGTACTACTACACGACTTTATCACGACTAAAGGGAAAGACAAGAATAAAATAAGCAACCAAACAGGAACACAAGGATTTAAGTGGTTTACTCGGTCTAAAATGATCATGCTACGTCCATTGTAAGAACTAGAGAGATTTCTTTGTTGATCTGAATGCTATAAAATATATACAATTATTTACTGCACACTTTCTTAATGCTTTGGCTCACACTCTTGACATTCTCATATTTACAGTATGATATCGTTTATATACCAGGAAAGGAGATCACACCAAATGATGGCAAATATTCTAACACCATGCTTTCTGCAACACACTAGCAGGTCAGAACACCTTGTTGCCCTAGTATAGCCCATGTCAGACCTGGGAACTTGTGCCAAGAGACATTTCTACTGAAATAGCTTCTCTTGCTCACTGCCATGCTTTGCTTTGCATTGCCCATTCGAAGACAATAACCTTCTGAACCGAACTGGAGTGAGGCTTGGTTGGTCCTACTTTTTTTATTACTTCAGATCCATCGAGCTACTGATCCACTAAAAAGATGTTGTTGTCAAGTTAGGCTGAATGCCCGTGACTCATGATCTAGGCAGTTATCGCGTTGCAAAATCAAGTAGGGGTCACCAACCACTATTTGAAATAGCAGTTCTAGCGGTGGTATAACATTTTTATATTACATAGAACTAATATCTATACTCCTATATTCGCCTGTAATACGTGATATTTTTGTTAATTAGAATCGTATCTCATACAAAGAATCATATACTGTAATGAGCAATATATACAAAATAATGACATCAACACACATCATAATCAACAACACAATATTTTACAAAAATTTCGAAAAAACAACCATCCGGTCAAAATAGCAATCATAGCGCCGCTATAGCAGTGCCAATTATTGCCAAATCTCGGAAAATATTAGAAAATAGCGGCGCTAATTGCGCCAGCGAGAAAACCAAACGCTATTCTGCACCACTTTTTGTAATACCTTGTGAACCGCTATAGCACGAGATTAACTGCTTAGCTCATGATACTTCTTTACATTTGTCGATCCGCTTCAATTTGCCTTCCGAAGCGAAGAACTTCCTTGATGGAGGGAAAAGGATTCGACTAAAGCACAGACCCCTACAACACTAGTAGGTCTCGCCTCTATTTTTGGTTGCTTCGGTAAGCTGATCTTCTTCGGTCGGCTGAACATCCTTGGTTCATATTAAACTTCACATACTTCACATTTCCCTCGAGCATCTCGCTGTGGGTCTTAAAGGGGCCTTGTTACATGATATCACAATAATTCTACATATTTTATACATGATATCGAGATATTTAAAGCTACAAATAATAGATTTTAGGACAACACGTACGTATAATACCTGGAACTTGTATTTTATAGGAAAAATGGGTTGCTAGTCAAGAAGGAACAGAAAGGAGTGGAACCCGAATTAAAATCAGAGCTATAGAGAAAATGTTGTTGAACTGAAGAACGTTGCGCTAAAGAGAAGATGGCAATGTGACTCTTTCATCATCGCGATTCTGTAATACAAAGATAACGTTGCGGCCATGGATAACAATTGCTCTAATTACGGGATAGAGATGTGGAATGCGTCGCAATCCAGAGATCATAGCTACGCGTTCCTATGGCGATTTGAAAACATATAAATAGAAGAAACCTTCATTCTAACTAAGAGTTTTCAACATTTATCACATTAGATCGATATTAATCGACACTTCTTGACTTTGAAAGCAAAGTTGAAGGTATTTTAGCTCGACCTAAGGTTGGAAGAAAGATTCCAAGCATGGGATTGAAGGCTCAACACTAAAGCATTTGACTTCAGGATTCGGTTTCTTATTCTATCATGGCTACTTTTTGATTCTGAACCTTTATGTAATATGTAGCTGATTTTGGGATAGAAACCCTAGTGTGATACTTGGTTTTTTATGAATGTTTGGTTTTTGGATTTAAATTTGAGGCTTATTTAAGTATAAAGTTGTTTAATTTGTTTTGCTTGTTTGTTCAAGGAACCATAGATGTTAAAAGTCTGATTTGTATAAACCTATTGTTGAGTTTTATAATTTTGAGGACCAATCTAGTTATAAAGCTTGAATCTTGACCAGTTTAGGATCATTAAACATATCAATACTAAGTGAATGACCAATTGTAATATAAATTAGAGCTTTAATGTGTATGCAATGTTTGTAATAGAGGACCAACCTCTACAACATGTTAGCCTTCATGAACTATGAGACTGACTAGGAAAAATCTTGCAGGATACGAATTGAACACTGATAATAAAGCTAGTTAATTCACATGACCGTTTTTGTAATTAACACTTTAGATGTCATAGTGTTAGCATTCAGACCACGAAACTAATCACTCTAGAAATCGGTGAACAACTTTGACCCGCCATTGCAGTGCCGAAAGTCAATCATTAACTAAAAATTCATCAAACCAAGCAAAGCATCCTTCAAAACCATGTTTGAACCCGTAATCCAAGCCTATACATGTACATTAGTTAATGATTTTATCACAAATTTCCATAGCTTAGTTATTGTCCGTTTAACTAGCAATTAAATATTATTGAACCCATGCCCGTTCTCCAAGCAATGGACACCATTATTATCAACGCTATACTGCTACACGATTAGGTATGCTGCCTACTGTGACAATCCTTAGTCAATAAAATAGGTTTATAAATATTTTTGATCGCACATACAGAGATTGGACCACAAGAACAATACAGATCGTTAGGCTTTGCTAATTAGAATGAGAAAATTCGTTGGTTTTGTAAGTGAGGGTATAGGATAAAACTAAGTCGTTTGAATCTTTATTGTCCTATAAGCGGCGACACATCCAGAAATAAAATCAATCGGGGTAAATATTGTGAAAAGTTTAACAAGTTACCCAAAATTTTAATAAAGAGAAATTGTTTTTGTTCTTACCTTTTGTTCCTACTAATCTTCCTATCTAAGTTAAATTGTGACATGTATATCAAAATATTATTAGTTTTATAAAATGTAACACTTGTCATAATTTCACATGAATAGAAATATAAATAGAAATAAAAAATAGGAATCAATACAATTACGCTTTAATAAAACGTAGAAAAAAAAAACCCAATAAATACTAAAGATTTTAAAACAATATATGGAGTGCGGTCGGTGTGTTTCTTGATTGGTCGAAATACGGTGAGACTCAAGTGGATTCATACACCCACTTGATTGCATGTAGATGCGCCACTGCCTACAGGCTATCTAAAGTATAAATAAACTTGTTCTAATTTCAAGTATTGGCCTATAATTAATGACATCGGTTTTTTCTTCAAAATTTTATCTCTGCATGCTAATAGCGTACATAAATAAATAAAAAGAATTAATTACATAGGACTCAAGGTAGTCTATCTACGTTCTAGTTTCCCTATAAACACCATTCATTTTCCACTCAACAACATAACATTCAAACATCACAAAAACAACGATATGACGGTTCAACCCCATGTCCAACCAATCTCCAATAGTAGCACAGACGGGAGATCGGAGCAAACTGTGGCAGCCGATCTTGACGGCACACTTCTTGTCTCCCGGAGCTCCTTCCCCTACTTCTTCCTTGTAGCACTTGAAGCCGGAAGCCTCTTCCGGGCTTTCGTCCTTCTATTATCCGTTCCTTTCGTGTATACACTGGGCTTGGTCGTATCTGAATCCATTGTCATTCGAATCTTCATTTTTATATCGTTCACTGGACTAAAAATACATGACATTGAAGTTGTTTCTCGTGCGGTTTTACCAAGGTTTTATGCCAAGGATGTGCACCCTGAATCATGGAAGGTGTTCAACTCGTTTGGAAAACGGTATGTTGTTACTGCAACCCCTCGGATCATGGTAGACCACTTTGCTAAGAATTTTTTAGGGGCTGATGAGGTGTTAGGGACAGAATTGGAAGTTTTAAAAAGTGGCCGAGCAAATGGCTTTGTTAAAAAACCCGGTGTTCTTACGGCTGAACACAAAAAGACTGCTATCTTGAAGGAATTCGAAGGTTGTGATTTGCCTGATTTAGGACTCGGGTTCAAGAAGTGCGATAAAGACTTCATCTCGGTTTGCAAGGTATACCAACTACTTATATGAAGTTCACTGTAACTTGCTTTTGTTGCATGTGGCTATTTCTACTTCCGTTGATCCCTTTGTGGTTTTAATTTTTTGTTTTGTTAATTTTAAGAGTTTATTCTGTACTTTTTAATTTGATGAAACATGTTTTAGTTATATATAAGGAAAAAAAATTGTTTTAATGTAGAAGTGCAAATATGTAGGTTGCAAATAGAGTGGCTACTCGATACGTGTGCATCTTGTTGCCTTGTCTATTTGACACGCCTTCCTCTGTTTGCCATATAGAATTCACATGCACAGATGCACTTTTATAGTTTTATCTTTCTTTCCCTCCTTTTCACTTTTAGTTGTAATCTGACCTTTAATTTGTAAGTCACAAGGATCTTATATTCTTATGCTAGTTATATCAAGTGGAACATGAAAAACTTTAGTTATTCAATTATTTAATAATGATTACCTAACATGTTGATCGCAGGAAGCATACATGGTACCAAGAACGAGATGCAAGCTTTTACCAACGGACAAGCTTTTATGTCCTATTGTATTTCATGACGGACGTGTAGTTCAAAGGCCAACACCGATTGTGGCGTTATTGATTTTCTTGTGGATGCCACTTGGCGTTTTGCTATCCATCATTAGGATTTACGCCAACATCTTTTTGCCCCAGAAGATTTCTTTCTATTGCGCTATGATCCTTGGAATCAAGATACTCGTAAAGGGGAACCCTCCACCTCCTCCAAAACAAGGCCGAAGTGGGGTGCTTTTCGTATGCAACCACCAAACCGTAGTGGACCCTGTCATCATAGCTATAGCCCTAGGAAGAAAAATCAGTTGTGTCACATATAGCATCAGTAAATTATCAGAAATAATTGCTCCAGTGAAAGCTGTAGCGTTCTCAAGGGAGAGAGCGAAAGACGCAGCCTACATCAAGCAGTTGCTTGAAGAAGGTGATTTGGTGATATGTCCTGAGGGAACTACATGCAGGGAACCGTATTTGCTACGTTTTAGCGCTCTATTTGCAGAGCTCACTGATAGTATTGTGCCTGTTGCCGTTCACACAAAACCAAACATGTTTTATGGGACGACAGTTCGTGGGTACAAGTTCCTGGACCCATATTTTGTGTTTATGAATCCTAGGCCAACTTACGAGATAACTTTTTTGAATCAACTACCACTAGAGCTCACTTGCAAAGGTGGAAAGCCTGTAACTGAAGTAGCAAACTGTATTCAAAAGGAAATAGGTGAGGCGTTGAGGTTTGAGTGCACTCGTTTGACAAGGAGGGACAAGTATGAAATGCTAGCCGGAACGAATGGAAGTCTTGAGAGGGGTTCCTTCAAGGCGTACGTTTCTTAAATGTTATAAACCATTAATGGTTCTTTGTTTTCTAAAGTTTTATATGCATATTAGAGATTAGAAATAAACTTCAATTTTAATTCTATAATTGCATGGTTATAACTAAAGATGGGCAAAACACTTCAAAATTGAAACCCCTCCTAAACTGGACCGATTAGGCAATCCTAGTCGTTAAAAACCGAAATAAGTCTTACCAAAAGGTGTAGGGTTATAAAACTCCCGACCACCATTCATTTTTTTTATATATAGGCATCACTTCATAAAACCCTCACCTTTTTTTGTATATAGGCGTCACTTCATAAAAACCCTCCATTAACTTCTAACCCGGTAAACTTTCAACAACATTCATTTTTTTTAATTAGATAAATACAAATAATACAAATAAATTAAATCAAATAAAAAATTTAATTTACACCGCTATGTAATATGCACGTTTATGCATATGGTTTTGCACATTCAACTTATCACACTATACACTTGTATATGAACAATGTGTACACAGTTATTAGTTATTACTGTAGAAAATTTTAAGAACTAAACATGCATGTAAAAGTAAACAACTAAACATAGCTACTTTAAAGAAAATACTCATACAGAGCTCATCAAATTAAGTTTTGTCCTCATGAACTCTATTAAGTCAAAAGAAAATAGATATTTCCTAACATTTACCAGAATATGAACAGATTAATTTGGCTAGGTAACAAAATAAGCAAGACAGTAAAACGAGTTATTAAATTCTATAATTATATTTCCTTAAGTGTATAAATTGCATAAGTTTTTTTTCATATCATCTATAAATACAAATATATGATTTCAACTTTATTCTATATATTATTTTCGAACTTCTATAAATAAAAATAAAACATAATAAAAACTCTTTAAACCCCAAAACAAATTATAACAAAAAGTCGTTACACTAAAAGAAATTGTCGTTAAAAATTAAATAATTTAAAGCAAAACTTTATATTCCATGATAAAATGCAATCACGAATCAAGGGTAAGCTTTTCAGACTTATGGTTAGAAGCTTTTTTCATTTCAAGAGCTCTTTTATAAGGCGGGTCTATTGGTGGCTGCACAGGATCCAAGCTCTTATAACTTCCATCCGGCGCTTTAGAAAGTGGATATGAACGGTCCGAATCATACCCACTAAGGTCCCCACATGCTAGAAACGGTATATAAACCTTGTTTGGCCCTTCTAACCATCCACTACTGCAATCTATCATATATAAATAATAAATTCATGTTAAAAATTTATGATTAATATATTTCTCTTTGCTTTCTAGAGCTATTTTCGATGATGGGGATGAGAAGGGCGTTTACGTCTTTTGCACTGACAAACAATCGAGAGCGAGACTTGTCGCATCCTGTTCCACCTTTTTGGATGTGACAAAAAATTGCAGTTTTTGTCTCTCAGTCCTAGTCCAATGCATGCAAAACGCAGTACAAGGTTGTCAGTTGTGTCATGTGTGACAAACGGGCCCCGTTTGTTACACATGACAAGATACAAAAGATTGTACTACGTTTGGCCTGCATTGGACTAGAACTGAGAGACAAAAACTGCAATTTTTTGTCTCATTCAAAAAGGTGAGACAAGATGGACAAGGCTCGCTCTCGATTTCTTGTCTGTGTAAAAGACGTAAGTGCCCTCCTCATCCCCATCATCAAAAATAGCCCTAGAAAGCTTGTCCAGTCCTATTTAATAAACGCAACCTTACAAGGACAATTTATTTAGGTTTTAAAATGTTTATTGAATTATGAAAATGGTAAATTAATTATTGAATTATGAAAATGGTAAATTAAATGATACCTAAATCGTCTGCGCCAGATGGAGTTCCAACTTTCTCAAGAAGGCGATGTAAATCTTTCTCATTGAAACCTTCAGGAGGTGAATAATTCTCACAAACAGCAAATGCCTCTGTAACAAAAATGTCATAATTTATTCGGTTCATGATCATAATGCTTACACGTTAGGGGCGAAATTGTAAATTCAAGTAGGACTCACCAATGCTTGAATTTCGGCTACTTTTTGGTTTTGCAATAGTTACTTCGGTAAAAAATAGTTTTAGCTGTAAAGAAAAAAATATCATCAGACAAACATTGTAGTTAATGTTGGTGGAATAATAATTACAAAAAGTCTGATTTAAAAAAAATTAGTTATCATAGGTTTTGAACCTGACAATATAAGAGGCTTGTATCCTTTCCCCTGAAGATTTTTGCAATGAATTTTCCACCATTTTTCAGTATGTGAGTTACAATTGTTAACCCCTGAAAATGAACTCTTAATGAGCTTTTAAATTTCATTATCTTATTTTACTTTTGTAACCAATAAATCCACTAATTGTAATTAAATAATACATAGTAGAGTTAAATTAGTAAATTGCATCATTATACTGGCTTTTTACTAGTAAAGAATAAACTTCCTCTAATATTAAATATGAATTTAAAATTGCTAGAAAGTTTACCGCCAATATCAATTGTGATTGAACAAATTCATCCATGTCATGAAGTCCGGTTACTGCATATTGAAAATGGAAGTAGAATGAAGACATTTCAAATATAATAAAATAGTTGAAAATAACATCAAATATGAAAAGAAAAAAAATAGTAGTAATTTTACGGTTTTACCATCAGGTGCACCATCACAGACAACAAGATCGGCCTTGCATCCATCAAAATGCCTAATGACCTGAAAATACATAGGAAACAAATAATGTTGTCCTTGATCTCTTGTTTGTGAAAAAGACGTAAATGCCCTCCTGATGGCCTTGTACTACATTTGGTGTGCATTGCACTAGGATTCATACATCAATGGGACAAAAATTGCAATTTTTTGTCCCATCCACAAACATGGAGCAATCACTCGCTATCGTCTGTGAAAAAGACGTGAATGCCCTCATCATCGAAAACACTGGTGTTTGTTAAAAGGGATGAAATAAAAGAAGCAAAAGATTTCAACACACCACTTCAGCTGTTCTAGCATTTGTTATGTCTCCTTGAACTTGGATAACACCTTCAATTGGAGCCATGGGTTGTAAATCAATAGCCACAATAAGTGGAACATCATCATCATCCCTATAAATTATCATACACATCAACTTAAATTTCAATAAGTTTTTGGAGTAAGGGGCTGTTTCTTTTAATTGTTTTCTTGTAGTAAGGGTAAAATGGTCATTTAGTCTCATTCAGACGGTTGATTCAGCATCAAATAGAAATAGACATCTATCAAACTCACGTTGAATCAGATGAGAGCTTAGCAGGCAAATACAATTTACGACTCAAAACCTACAAAAAAAATATATGAAATATTAGTGCAACAAAGGCAAAGATTTCTTGTAAAAAGATGTGAAAATACATAAAAGAGAAAAAAAATTGCTATATTGCTTTCACATACACAGACAATTTCAGCAAAAAAGAAATTAAAACACATTTTTTGATTAATCAACAATAGATTTCAGACGTAATGGATAGAAAAATGTCAAACGTGTATCTTTAATGAATACCATCTCCCAAATTGCTATATTATAAAGAAATTAAATTATCTCATTGTTGTAATTATATTTATTAACACGCTAATAACTTATAAGAAATTCAAAAACTTTTTGGGTTTTTTTTTTTTTTTTTTTTTTTTTTTTTTTTTTTTTGTGTCAAACGACAGTATCATATACCTGACTCCAACTACCAGGTGCAGCACATAGATCTACCACGCGCTTAACTCCTGAAAATTGAAAATATCAAAATAAATCAAAAGATATTATACATTTATGCTAAATGCTAATTGCATCAGTATAAAAATGTAAGAATTTAATTTTAGAAAGAGCCCTTAATTCATTTAATTTTCACCTTCGAATATATTAAATTCTTCATCTATTTGAAGGAGCTTGAAGGCACTTCTTGCACGCCAGCCTTCTTCTTTTGCTTTACGGTAGTATATATCCTATGTACAATTTATCTCACGAATCTCAATAAAATAAAAAGATTATATAATGCGTGAAAATGACAATGATACCCTTTTATCTCTCGAGGCTTTTCCCATTATCTGCTACTGTTTGTAGCCTAGTGTATACAACCAACCTTTAGACAAGGAGTTGGAAACTAATTAGTAGAAAGATAGAATATAAATACTAAATATTTTTATATTAAATGAAAAATGTACAAGTATTGAGTCATCAAAGAGTCGGATTCTCCTTTCTCTTCTTCAAGTAAGCACTCTAGCTTGCAACTTATGTGGTGAATCATTTACAATTTGGTTCAAGCATTTTGTCAAACACCTAATGTGCATACTGAATTGCCTCATTGTGATGTCTATATTAAAGATGAACTCCATTAAGTTTATTAAGTCAAAAAGAAACATATCTAAATGATAAATGGATCTAGACTTAGTGTTGAATGAAAATGATTGTTTCATAAGAATTTTAAGTCATAATGAAACAAAAGATGGTCAAATTGTCATTTTAACTATCTGACCATTTTGAACAAAATGATTGCTTGGTACATAATTGTAAATTTTAAATGAGAAGTGAATAAATGGTATTTTTCAGTAAATATATTGGAGTGGTTAATTACAAACGGATCCACCAAACTAATTTTAAAGACGTATTACTTATTTACACATGTAAACTACACACATTCAAGGAATTCACATACAAGCTTAAGAAAAAAACTTTAAAAAAGAGGAAAAGACTAACGTTCATGCACTAATGAATATATGTATGTATGTGTCCAAAAATGCAATGTCAATCATGCACAAGTTCATTACACATATCTATTTCAATAACTATCAAATTTACAATGTCAAACATGCTCCCGATATACATTTTACTTCAATATGAACATCAAGGGAGTTTTTGTATATGTGTTGCAAGCATCTATTCTTCATTGACTTGAACAAAACATGGAATTATAACTAAATGCAATCAGGCCTGAATAGTAAATCTATGCCTGGGATGATTGCTTAAACCCCAAGTCTAAAGGGTGGCCTTTTTTCTAGGTGGCAATCGTGTCGGGTTCAGGTTGGCGGGTCAGAAAGGCCAACCCGGACACGACCCGTATAAATATTCGTGTTAGAAACATCAACCCTAACCCGGCTACGTGTAACCCGAACACAACCAGCATAACCCGTTTAATAACATTGGTTGGCGGGTCAACTTCGGGTTCATGGGTCATACGCGGGTTCGTGGGTCATATGCAGGTTTCGTATTACAGATTCGGAACAATTAATAACAGTAAATAGCAGAAGTCGATGGCTGGAACTGGAGCTTACCGGAGTAGATGGCTGGAACAGTGGAACTGATGCTGCTGCCTGCTGGAATCGAGTCGCCGATGGGAGGGGTGGACCTGGAGTGACCGGTGACGCTGGAATGGTGGTGGCAGACTGGCGGTGTGGCCGGCGACGCTGCCTAAAGGCTAGAATGGTGGTGGCGGAGTGTGAAGTGAGGAAGGGAAGGAACGAGTACCGAGTACGACGTAACGCAAATTGGTCTTGCCCTCTTCTTCTGATTACGATTTTACATTGGAGTTAGGGTTTTATTTCTATAGAAAATTAAAAATATTTTAAAAAATAATATAAAATACGGGTTGGCGGGGAAGCTACTACCCGAATGCGACCCGCATAATAAACCGGTTACACAGATTTTGCGGGTCAGAAAACTCAACTCAAACTCGTTTTTTTCGTATTGAGTTTGTGTCATGTTTCGGGTTGTATCGGAAATTGCAATAAACGCCTGAGGGAATTGCGATGAGAAAATTTTGGGGGACATTTATTTTGCTTCGATGGTCCTTAAGCTTGATCGCAAATGGAAAACAAAAAAACCCTAGTTCCTACTTCGTTGTTTTTGTTGTTGGATTGACACACTTCAGTGATGTTATATTTGTAAATATTTGTAAATTATGTGGCAATTGAAAAAGAAATAGGAAATTACAACCTATGTCATGTCAACATCCTTACCGTCTGAATGCTTCAAACCCTTCCATTTGGTGTAATTGACACGTTTTTTACAAGTTTAATGGTCTATTGCACAAAATAATAATAATAATAATAAATAAATAAATTCTAGGACCAAATCGGATCAAAATGGTAAATTTGATGTGTTGCATAGCAATAAACCTTAAATAAACAAGAATCTAAGATTCAAATGTGATGATCTAATGATTTAGAACTCCAAAACTTGATTATGAATAATAAACGTCACTTCAACTTTAAAATGAGTTATAACTTCCAATTCAACATTATATCATCACCTAATAAGAATCATATGGACTTTATAAGTTATATTTAGGACGTGGCATGAATTTTTAATAATTCAAATGCTAGTTAATGTTATAAACCAAAAGCAAAACTTCATTAAAATATAAATTGAAAACCTCAAATAGATCAATGTGTGCAAATATTTACCTATGATGAATTCATTAGTTAGAAAGGAGTTTAGAAAACTTAAAACAAGTATGAAACTAGAACCAAACTCATAAAATGAAATTTAATTTCATAATACATGATATTGTTTAAGCCATAAAATACCTCTCAAAATCAAAATCAAACATTATGAAGGGATGATGTTGTTTAAATGAATAAGCACTTGAGGATTCGAAACTACTAAAGGATTTCAAACGAATCTAAAACCTATATTGCAATAAATGAAGAAGATTTATAGATTCTATAGAATATAAAGCTTTAACTCAATAGTCCTAGCTTAATCAATTTACTAGCTCTTCAGAACACTCTCAATTTCCTTTCTCAAGCTCAAAAACTGCCACTCTATCCTTCTTTAGTTCTTTCAAATACCATTTTCTCTGAAAAGGTGAAGAAGGAAGCTTATGTTCTTGATTGAACGTTTAATATGCCGTAAAATTAGGATGCTATAACAACATTTATCATCTAGTTAGTCTAGTTGATAAACTTGTGTGAGTTAACTTTTTGCACCTATAAACTTTTAAAGTTTTGCTTCTAATAAACATAAAACTTCATTATCTGTTTTTATTATATTTTATGATTAAAATGTTATTTTAAAATATTCATAAAGATCCAAATATTATATACAACCACATTCTACAATCATGTTAATCTTATATGGACCTAAGTTTAATGAATCATATACTTGATTTGTTATTGAATCATGGGTAACGTCAATTATTTGGCCATCAAAATTATAAATTAAGAAGTGATTTGTTAAAAGATTATCTTTCATTGGAATGATAGCATATAACAATTAAATGTGCACCATATAAGTGGGATGAGAAAACTAGGTGGGTTTATAAGTCCAATAGCACCCGAAATATTTGAAAGGAACTTTAGAGGGAACACATAAAACTTTAAATAAATTGAGCGTCAAAACATATAGGAATATAATAACCATAATAAAACGTGTGAAGCATATGACCAAAGACGTAAAAAAGAAAACATTTTTCCTAAAATTGATAAGAACACTACAATCTTCAAATTAATACATTTAGATATATGTGAACGAAATAGACAACTAACTAAAAGAGGACATATATACCTCACAACTTTCGTTGACAAATGTTTTACATGATGTTATAAAACTCGGCCATCTCGGACGAGTACTCGACACAGTCCTCGAACTCGATCTTTAATTGAGGCAAGTTAAGCTACTTGGCCAAACAACTCAGAAATCGGTCAAACTTGTAACTACTAGATCAAACTCGGTAAAAATCGGTCCAACTCGTAGACTCTTAGCCAACTCGGTCAAAGTTGGTCAAGCGGTCAAACTCGATAATTTTGACTTATTTTAGAAAAAATAACTAACTATAATTATTAAGTGTTTTTTTAAATATATCATATATTTAGTTATTTATTGAACCTTGCTAATTTTAATTTTGTTAAATTTAATGTAAATTTGAAATAAAAAATAAAAAAGACTAATGATTGAATGATTACTCTAATATAAGAGAATGAATATCGATTTTGAAATAGTTTAGCACTTTAAGATTTGCGCATGTAGCATTGTTATTGATGATTAATATATCTATTTGTTATAAATTTTAATGAATTTATGATATTTTTATATATCATATGCACTTAAAATTTACAACAAATTATGGATAAAAGAAAGACTAAGAAGTTAAATATGAATAAGATGAGGTTAACATCAACAAACAAATCATAGCTACATTGGAAAATGGTGATTAAATGATTAAAATTAACTATCTAATATTAACAAATAAATATCTATTTTTGAAGTAATTAACAATTTGAAGTTGTATTGTTTTATTGATATTTCAAGTTACTTTATTATGAAATTCAATCAACTTATGATTTTGACACACGCACACACGCACACACACACACACACACACACAAACACACACACACACATATATATATATATATATATATATATATATATATATATATATATATATATATATATATATATATATATATATATATATATATATATATATATATATATATAATTTTCCTAAAACTATTTCTATATAATTTATCAAATCTGAGTACTCCTCGACTAATCCAAGTACTGGCTACTCATCAGTTGGTCGAACAAGTACCTAATAACGAGTTTTATAACACTAGTCTTATACATATACTTCTGTATATTTAGTAAAGACCAAGTATTAAGCATTTTCTTAATTAAAAAGATATAAGGCTGAAGTAGGAACACTAAAAGAAAAGATATTAAAGACTAATTAGTGATAGAGGTGGAAAGTGTTTTCCCATAAAATTTCTTCATTTTCTGAAAGTTATTGTCAGATCACCAAAATATGACTTCATATACACCCCCAACAAAACGACTTAGCCAAAAGGAATAATTGGGTTTTACAAAACATGATTAATGTTATTTTGGTAAATGAAAATTTACAAACAATCTATTGGGTGGAGCATTACCCATCGCTTATCATGTAAGCAATAAATTAATCTCTAAGAAACTCAACATAACTCCTTTTGAATTTTGGAAAAGTAGAAAATCCTTTATGAGTTATTGTAGGGTTTTAGGATGTTTGGCTTATTATAAGGTTCCCTTACCTAAGATATCAAATTTAGGACATGAAGCTTTGAAAAACGTTTTTATAGGAGTATGTGACCACTCTCAAATGAATCAAATGAAAAGATGAAGTTTGAGACCATTGAATCATACATAATTGCAAACTCAAGAAGCATACAATCCTTAATTTTCCTAGTATGGAAACCGAAACCTTTATTCATTTCCTCATTTATCCATCATTCTCAATTCTTATATAACTATAAAAGTCTCTCCTTAAGAGCATCATTAGTCCTTCAGAATGCTTTTAACTGTATCATTCACTAAGTCTTATAAACTCCTATTTTCCAACTCTTCCAATCTAACAAAAGGTGTATGTACACACAACCTTTACCACCACCTCCTCCTCTTCTACCACCTTGATCATTATGATCCTACAAAGACATATTTAACTCCTATTATGTTGTCTTTGAGCTATGTAGACACCTAAACAACTTCTTGCATTATATAGACTCGAATACCACAACTTATTCCCATTACACTCTCTTGCTAGCTCGTGCCCCCTTCGAATTAAGGCATATTTTTTGTGGATCCGAAAAAATCCAAATAAATGGAATTAAAGATTCATTCATAAGCATATTTTTTAAACAAATCAGATGGAATTGGTCCGTCAAAGTCGTTAAAATCCATGTCCAAAGGATTCTATCATTTATTGGGATAAATCCATAGGATTTAAAGTCATTCTCCCAACTAGCATTAAAAAGAAAAACATTATCATGCCTTGCTCATTTAAAACACATCATCACTCCGTCATAAACAAGTAAATATCATTATCTTTACTTATTGAAAACACATATACTTTTATTAAAATGTATTATCACTCTGTCAAAGTCGTTAAATTTTATGTTTAAAGGATTTTATCATTCATTGGAAATGATTTTTGAGTTGAGGAAGATGGGGCTTGTGTTCCAGGTCTAGGAACTTTTACTAAATATTCATCACAATTCATTAATTTTTTAAGTTGATTTTAACTGTGATGCAATGGGATTTTATTTATAAGATTTGAAATATATGTCTTATGAAAGAATAATGATTAATAGAAGACAATTATCTTACTCTTATGAAAAAATAAAAAAATAAAAATATCAATAAAGGGTATTTAGGTTAATTTACATGATTTACATTCAAATTAATCTAAAATATATTCAAAAAAATAGGAAATAACATAACATGTCATTTAATCTAATGTCAAACAAAGCACGACAATAGCTTGTTTAAATTAAAATTACTTTGTGGATTCCATTCAATCCAAAACATTTTTTGTTTGAAAACCAAACACACCCCTTAGTTTCTTGAATATAAGCAATGAAAACTTTCATCTTTCTTAAAACTTCATGAGTTACAAACACTTCACAATAGTCCTTCGTTTAAGGATACATATTCAGATGCTGTAAATATAGAGTAATAAATAGACTTACAAGAAGTAGTTGCCTAAAATATAAGAAGCGTTAATCTATACTTCTTAATAAAATACTAATTCATGTTACATGTGTCCTCCTCTTATTAACTTTCAGCCTTATTTTACTGCCCAAACATTCTTGCAACAATTTCTATTTTGCCCTTGGTCTAACCCTTCCTCATGTTACTCTTTGAAACTGATAACAGTTTCCAAATTGTGCGTAATAAATCAGGATACCAATTATCTTATCTCCGGAATTTTGTGAGTTGATTGGGGAAGATTCAAATATAAATCCTAATTCCGCATATCTTTCCCAACCATCTATATATGGAAAACTAAATCACCTTTGGAAATGGCTAATTGAGAAGAATAAGGGTTGTCATTTGTTCTAATTGTGTGTCACATATAATGTTTCATCCTGTTCTTTCCAAAGAAAAATCATTGTAACGTTTTCTTTAAATCTTCATCTGGTTTGATGTTGATGGTTGTATCATATGCTCTCTTTAGATCTGTACTCTCTCACTATTATCGTTGCCAACTACATCTGGCCATCCTTAGTAATATCGATGAAAGGAACCATTAGTCAGAATAATTCCATAGTTCAAATTTCAATTTGTATGCGATTTCTGGGCTTCATATATACATTCAATGTCACCAAATTATTGCTTACAGTTCCATATTAAACGAAGGTAGGTTATACTATAAAGATTTATGGTGAGGCTATTAACGAAGGTAGGTTATACTATAAGGATTTATGGTGAGGTTATTATCCACTTGCTCTAAAAAATTTCCCTTCTGCCTTTTCGTGTTCTTATGTATAATGTTTAATATGGTGCACGTTGTTTTTTAGTTTTTAATGAAATTAATTATCTTATTTTTCCTAGAGCATTAAGGACTTCATAGAAGGAATCCGATGATGACAGGACACATAACCATCTTGACATTTTTCCGTTTTGATGTTTAAAGTGTTTTTAGAAAAATGTGATAATGAAATTGCAACTTTGCTTTTGGTAATTATCGACCCTTCTGTTAATAATTTCAGAAGAAGTGAGGTTGGATAACAAACCAGCTGATGCTAGCAAGTGCATGAATGAAAAAGAGGATTCTTCTGAAACTACATGCCATATGTTTGCTGTTTTGCCTCCTCTATTTTATGTGGGCCAAAACCAAAAACCATCCGGTAAAAAGGGGTTTTATTGATTTATTTTGCGACTTAACTTATTGTTGGTTTATTAACAAGGCGTGTCTTTATTTTTCATCAAGGTTTAGTTATTGGAAAAATACAACACTTCATAGTTCCTATGGTGAAAGGCTTTGAGACCAGGAAATTTATTTGTACAGGAAAATAACATAACTGAAACTGAAAGACTAAACCGAGAATGAAGGTTGACTTTAAAAAGATGTTGAATGAATTTGTGATTAATCTAGTAAACCACTTTTCTAATTCCCTCTCATTTAAAATAAAAGTAGAAAGATATATTAAACAAAAAAAATGAAACTGCATTGCTATTACTTCAAGTTATTGTCAAGAGAACCCGTGGAAATGTTTGATTTTGAGGTAATTGTGAATTGCAAATAAAATAAGAGCTTAAAAAAATCTATATATAGAATTAAACACGTTATATGTTGCATCAATAATTAATCTAAAACTTAACATTGGGTTAAATAGAAGAAATAGCAACATGCTTTCATTTATTTGTTTGCTATAACATCCAACTTTCATTTCTTTCTATTACATTTTTTTTGAAAAAACTACCCAATAGTAGAATATCATATTAAGAAAATAATTGAAAGTACGAAGCTATAATCAAGTAGCTTTATTGAAGTACAATGCCTCAGTAATAGGCCGCGTATTGTAAGTACAAACTACAAAGCTATAATTGGTTGAAATGAAAATTGATTTATTTGTTTGGGTGCTATTGAACATAACAAGTGGCATATTCAATGAAAATTGGGAAACATTAGCCAAAAGTTGTAGAGGAAAGCAACGGATATGCTAAACATTGTGCGTGTGTGTATTTTTTATAATTTTTGTATTATAGCATCCTACTTTAGTTTCCTGTTTGTAATTTCTGTATTTTTCTATCACAACATCCTACTTTTGTTGCCTGTGTATATAATTTCTATATTTTTATATCATAGCACCCTACTTTCATTGTTTATGTGTGCAATTTCTATATTTGTCTATCATAGCATCCTAGTTTCGTTGTATGTATGTTTTATGTTTGTGTGTGTGGGTGTGTGTTTCTGCATTTTTCTATGATAGCAGCGTGCTTTCATACATTTGTCTATCATAACATCCTACTTTCATTGTCAAATAGTAGGATTATTGAAGAATAATGTGGCTTTCTATGCAAACATCTGTTACATTTTTTATTCGCTAAGGTTATTGGTTAAAGTGTAGCAACAAACCTAAATAATCATATAGCTTTTCAACAGACAGTCGTACAAAATTACAAATATTTTTTATAACACTGGAAACCTATACATTTGCGTATGGAAAAAGAGTCAATTCATCATTCGATTGAGGTTGAATAACCTGTCTACTTTTGCTATTGATCTTAAAGTTACTTTGAATTGTTAAGTTATATGCTTATATTTTGTAGGATCATCGTACTATGTGTCTATTAGATTATTAATTAGAATTTTTTACGTGAACAAAGTATTTTCTTAATGACATTTCTTGATATATTCCTTTATAGATTATCCGTGGGCCATTATAAAGCCAGGCTAAAATTATTAGTTGAAGATCTTGTTATGGAAGCATCTGATTTCAAATTAAGAATATTGATTTCAAATTAGAAATAAAGTCTGAATAAGAATCCATATCGGATGAAGATGTAAGATTATCCAAACCTTCAAAAACATTCATTATGTTGGGTTTTTGAATTTATATTACTAGGAAAGAGATGGTTATCGTATGTTTTACACAGTTTGAATTTTTATTGTTTTAGATATAATAAACCAGAATTTGAGTATGCCTTATCATTTCTTTCTTTTTTGCAATTAATGTGAAATGATAGATCCATCATAATAGTACAACTATGTTTGCCTTAGCTACAATGTAATTTTTTTAGATATTTATACGTGTTTAACCCCTAAGTCAAAGAGAGTCCTTTTTTTCTGTTTATGATGTTGACCTCTATACTATAAAGATCAAATATTGGTTTTTATTGTAAATTGTACACTTGCATCATTATATTTATGGTATTTGGTATTTGGTTATAAAATTTATGTAAAGTACCTAATTTTTGGGTGAAAGTTGAAGTTGCTACTAGTGATGAAATGAGTAGTCTGTAAAAAGTTTATTAATAACATCGTATTTTGAAAAAAATTGATTTTTTTCGTAATCTTTTTAGATGATTTGGAAAAGTTTCATTTTTTTACATTGAAGTTCATTTATTGGAAATTTTTTTGGAAAACAATATCGGTTTTAGCATTGAACTTTTCTAAAAACTTAATTAATAACATAGTACTTTGAAAAAAATGAAAATTTCAAAATCTTTTTAGATGATCTGGAAAAGTTTTATTTTTTTAAATACTAGCTAATTTATAGGACATTTTTCTAGAAACCAATATCGGTTTTAGCATTAAACTTTGAAAAAAAAATCATTAATAACATCGTACTTTGAAAAAATTACATTTTTCGAAAAAAATTTAGATGATCAGGAAACCTTCATTTCTTTTACATTAAAACTCAATTATATGACATTTAAAAAAATATCGATTTTAGCATTGAACTCTGTAAAAAAGCTCATTAATGTATCGTACTTTGAAAAAAAAACTTTTATTGAAATATTTTATATGATTTGGAACGGTTTCATTTATTTTACATTAAGGCTCATTTATAAGATATTTTTCAGGAAAAAGTGTCGATTTTAGAATTGAACTTTGCAAAAAAGTTCATTAATAGCATCGTACTTCGAAAAAAAGGATTTTTTAAAATCTTTTTGGATGATCTGTAAAAGTTAAAATTCTTTTACACGGAAGCTAATTTATAAGACATTTTTCTAAAAACCAATATCGTTTTTAATGCTGAACTTTGCAAAAAACTTTATTAATAGTATCGTACTTCGAAAAAAAAAGATTTTTTAAAATCTCTTTAGATGATCTGTAAAAGTTTAATTTCTTTTACACGGAAGCTCATTTATAGAACATTTTTCTAGAACACAATATCGGTTTTAATACTGAACTTTGGAAACAAGTTTATTAATAGCATCATACTTTGAAAAAAATGATTTTTTTAAAATCTCTTTATATGATCTGGAAAAGTTTCATTACACTGAAACTCATTTATATATAGTATATTTTTCTGGAAAACAATATCAGTTTCAGCATTGGACTTGCCAAAAGTTCATTAATAGAATCCATTTCTAAAATAAAATGTTTCTCTTAGTATGTAACTTCTTTATTTGTGAACCGTGTAACACATGAGTTTGTAACCTAATATTATAATAGAAGAGTAAATAATAAATAAAAAACTATAAAATAAAATAAAATATATATTAAATAAAAAAGAGAATTAAATAATTGATATTAAATAATATATAATAAGAAGCATAAAATAAGCGAATAAATAAATAACTAATACATTGTATTTGAGTTGATTAAATCATCATAACAATAAACTAATTTAAGTAACCCTGAATGGCTGGACCAAACATCCTAATGAATCTGTACATGTCCTCACAGTGCACTGTATTTGAAATTATTAAGCATCATAACACTCTGAAGCTGCTACAAGTTTTGTCGAAATTGCTTATTTATTACACAATATAAGTGATGAATCACAATTCACAAATGTATCATTGGCATTTCGAATATATAATTCACCTATAAACCATTAAATTTCTAATTCTAAAATATTTGAAAATAATTGTAATCAGGAAATTATTGCTCATTGCCAGAAATTGCAGATTGACATAAAACAAGCAATGCAGAACAACCATAAATAACTAAAACTTTAGCCCGAAATTGCTTATTTATAACGTACAGGTGAGTAATGCACACAACAAGCAACTAATAGATTACAATATAATCCATCAAAACCAAAGCAATTATGGGATTATGTGACCTTGATGGTATAGATGGTCTGAACCACGGTTAGAGCAAACAAGATCATTCCAGCAAGTAGAGCTATGATGTTCCATGGACTATTGAAATAAGTGCGCCTCAACCATGCAACATTTTTTGGCCAGTAACCATTGCAGTGGCTATCCAATATTTTCCACTGTTCGCTGTAAAAGAAAGGTTCAAAGGTAACTTCTTTGCATATGCCGTTCAACATATTTGCAGCCTCATCATCTGAACTGAATTTGTTGACAAGGACTTTGGATCTTACCAAGGTGGCAACATCCTTTTGAGTATTGACTAGCATATCCATGGCTATGAGATATGATTTAACGAAATTACAACGTAGAGAAGACTGCTCGTATGCCAGGAGGTTCCTTAAAAGCACTTCAGAGAAATCATTAACTTGTAATACAGGCATTCTGAGAGTAGTCTTATCCCAAAACCATAAAAGGCGCGGGAACCTATGTAATTTGACTTCCATCGTCAGCGACCATTTTGCATTTCTGTTAGGCTTAAAGATCACCCCTGCCCTATGTAGTTCTGCGGCAGTTTGGATTGTTGGACAAGATAAATCTGATGAAATATTGTATTTGCATGCTGGCCTGTAAAGTTCATGCAGAAGGCCGAGAATATGATCAGGACTGGTATCCACACCAATATTGCCTATTTCTCGATCTACAGTGATGATGTCAATGAAATCTAGAACAGGAAAGATGAACGTGTTAAGAGAAGGTTGAAAGCCATATTTAAAAATAGTACACTTAAATATGTCATCAAGTACAAAGAAGGGAATTTGGTTTTCCAGCAGGAGCAGGTCATGGAGTACAGGTTGTTGAAGCAGCGTGTTTCCCAAAATTTGTCTGCCGTTTGAAAAGTTGTATATGAATTCGAGTATGAAACAACCATCCATAACCATCATTTTGGCAAGTTCAATGTTACCATAGGTCGTCATCCCAGCATAACATTTCCTGATTCGATCTATTGAATCAATTACCTTCTGCACACATGCTTGCAATGTCTGCTCTGGTGGGGAATCTAAACGATGCAATAAATCATGCACACAAGAAGCTTTATGCCTTTCAAAGTCTTGCAGTTTTTTATCTTCTCTGTGAAGAGGTCCAATAGAGACAACCCGAGGGTTGAAAGAACTTGGGCTGAGTTCTCGGAAGACGCTTGGTACCATGTAAATAGACGGCTGTGGATGTTGGTTGGTACGATTCGTTTCGTTTTCCAGACAATCAAGAAGACTTTGAACGGTGTTTTGAACATCTCCGAGCTCCACATCCGTATTTGCCATTGCCAATGTTAGCTTAATTTCCTTTGCAATAACCAGTTTGGCAAAAGTAAAGGGTAACGGAGTACATATGAGCAAGAAAAGATTCAAGAACTACTACATAACTAAATACATTCACATTAAATACGGATGTGGGTATATACAGCGAATAAAAGGTGTCACGGACGATCTCTTAATTTATACATGGTTAAAAAAGTTATGCTGCGAAAAAAAAGTTTAAAAAATTATGTGGACAACCAGTCTCTTCAATTTGACCCAAACGGACATGAATGATCTCTTAATTTATACATGGTTAAAAAAAATTATGTGGACAACTGTTCTTCTCTGGTTTCACCCAAAGTGACATCTAATAACGACACTTTGTCATTGGTCTGCATATATAATTAATGCCATCCGTCAAACATTTACAAAACGTTGATCCTAGAGTAGTTTACGGTTTTTGGTCTTTGTGGTTTATACATATTTTTAGGTTTAGTCTTAGTATTGAAAAATCGATATTATTCGTTCCCATGGTTTCCAAATCGAACACCATTGGTCCACTACTAGAAAAAAAATCTTTAATGACATACGTTACGTGCCATTAAAAGTTATGAATAACACACAAATGTATGTTATTGAAACCCTGTTATAAATGAAAGATAACATTCATTTGTAAGTCATAAATTTATGACATACATTTACTACATGAAATTACGACAAACATTTACGACTTACATTATATGTTGCGATTTTTTTAAATACATGGCTTCCATTTACGACATACACATGATTTACATTTTTATAAAAATATATCTATTGTAGATTTAATAATATTAAAATTAAATCAGACATCAAATTTTATGATTCATAATATGAAATAGAATATCATTAATATAATACAATCCATTGCTGTCATATGTCAAACACAACATAGCTAGATTACAAGGCAATAAAATATGTGACAAAAACGACCCATTCTTCACAAACATCAACGATATCAATGTCTGTATATCTACCCTTGCCGCTCCCAAACTGTATATATATATATATATATATATATATATATATATATATATATATATATATATATATATATATATATATATATATATATATATATATATATATATATATATATATATATATATATATATATATATACTAGCTGCGTACCCGCGCGATGCGGCGGCCAACGAATAGTTTCGTTTTTACGATTAATTTTTTTCGACGGATATTTTAGGTTAAAAAATACGTTGGTGTTATCGCTAAAAGTAAATGTGTA
Source organism: Cichorium intybus (assembly GCA_023525715.1). Taxonomy (NCBI): domain Eukaryota; kingdom Viridiplantae; phylum Streptophyta; class Magnoliopsida; order Asterales; family Asteraceae; genus Cichorium; species Cichorium intybus. The sequence goes on from CM042010.1 coordinate 134,480,570, forward strand.
GTTTTTTTTTTTCAAAATAAAATATGTTATTGTTTTAAGTTAGAACGTTGTTTTTTTGTTAAAATAAAATTACAATGTTATTTTGGGTTAACAATATGTGGTTGTTTTGGCGGGCATTGAATATTTTCATTTCGAGGATTAGTTTTGCTTCGATACGCTTTGACAAACGGTTTCCATTTGACTAATAGTTTTCTTTGGACAATTTAGGTTTAGAGTTTAGATATTTATGGGTTAGTTGAAAGTGGGTGCAATATAAATTACCTTTATTTTTCCATGTACATTTAATCCAAATTCTGTGATTGGCTTTGCTTTGCACCAGTCTGGTTTAACTCACTTCACTTCGAGACTCGCTTCCAAATTTTGTGATTTTTACTTTGCACCGATTTTAAGCCTACCAAACATCTCCTGTTGATTTTATAATGATTATTTAACTAAACCAATAGGTCGTTACGAATCACATGTCTTCTAAAGCATTATTATCCAAAAAGGCAAAACATATTTTTTGGATGTTAAAAATGACGAAAATTAATGCTATATAAAATAGTTTTTGTTTTTTCCATTGCACCTCTAATCTAGATTTGCTGATTGGCTTCGCTTCACTTCATGAATCGCTTCCAAATTTTGTGTATGGCTTCGCTTGGCATTGATTTTCAGGTTATCAATCTTGTCAATTTAATTTTATTGAGATTGCTTAATTAAATCAATGAGTCGTTTACGACTCACGTTTTACATGTAAAACACGAAAAACCGAAAAAGTTGGAACGCATTATTTTGTTTATGTTAAAAATTGACGAAATCATTGCTTTATGAGTTAAATGCTATATGAGTTATTTTTATTTTTTATTGCGTCTCGAACATTAATCTATAGCTGTCTTATAATTACTCTTTCTATCAAAAAGTAGCGTTAAATAAAATAACTGTTTGTTCGGAAATTAAATTTGGTAACGGTTATGTTTAATCCTTGAATTTTAGAATGATCTTTCAGTTTTTTTTCCAGATTTGTATCTGGGGAGGGGAGTATGTGTTTTTAATATTATTTTTACCATGTTAAATTTCATGGTTATTTTGTATGCATAATTGAGATTAATTTGTTGTTTTGGGGTCGGATGGTGTTTACATATTTTCTTTAATTCTCAATGTGCAGCCAATTGGCCGATGACACATTTAGTCTTTCATAGCCAACGTTTAGTAGTTACACAAAGAAAGAGTACAACCATGAAAGATTTTCCAACAAACATAACATCGAACTCTATAACCACGCTTTTAGAGCAATTTAGCAAACAAAAGGCATTCCCCCTAAAAAATGCCAATAACAGCACCCTTCAGTCCTATACCAGCAAGCAAAACAATTCGTCCATCCTACAATAGTAGGAAATGAGTAGCAAATTACTTTTGTTCACCTGTTATAATTAGGAAGTAGATATTCTGAATACTACCTTATGTTGCTAGTCTACATCAGTTGCAGAAGATTCAAAAACTTTACACGTAGTTAGCGTGAAGAAATGATTTTTATTGAAGAGTTATCTAAATACAAAGTAGATTTTTTGGACCATGGACAAAAAAATGTTACTAAAATCACCCTAAGTTTTAAAAATATTACTAAAAACATTCAACTATAAAAATTGTTTAACTCACAAACTTACATAGCCATGTATACTACTATTCTTTTAAATACAATTGGTCTCTACTCTCAACGACTTTTTCATACTTTGTATCAGATTCTCTTGTACAGTGCTTGATATCCATTGTTTCATCATTTATCCTGAAATATAATATTAGGACAAATAATTTGGTCAAGAACAATGGACTAATGAGCCAACTCAACCAAAATACATAAGATTGAGTACCTAAAAGTAACAATCTATAAAACTATAAATGAAAACATAAAAATCGAGATTACATCTCAAACATAATCATGATGACAGAAAATCATTGCCAAACTAATATTCTAAGATTAATTTATTTAAATAAATAAAACTAAAAGATATCCCTATTTGAAACTAACTCAAAAAATGAAAACGAATCCATTCCAAATTCCAAACACAACATAAGAAGGGTCAGTCTTTCTGCCATACTACAGTGAAGAAGCACCAAATACCCTCTAAACCATCACAAATCTTTAAAAGGCTCCTTTTATAGGCATCTTGGTCTTTGCTGGCAGAGATTAACCTAACTCCATGGACATTCACACCGTAATAATCACAACCTCACGATAAAAGTCAAAATCAAAGTTGAAATAGCTTAATATAACCACTATTATATTTCCAGACTTTATTACCAAAAGGTATTCTGGAACTGTATATACCTTTGTTTTGCGATCGAGTTATAAACATCAATGTTGAGCATTTAGCATCTTAGGAAAGAACATACGATGTGTTAGCATGAATCAAACATACAAATGTATTATTAGGTGATTAACGAAAACTTCTTGAACATTAGTATAAACATTGCCTCGTAAAAGTTTCGTATAGTAGAGAAAAGGCAGCAACACACTCATTTCTGATGGTTACACTCACGGTGGTGGATGGTTATATATGCCATTACCATCTCTGTTTCAAAAACCCAAAACCCAAAATAGAGGATCATTTACAAACCCAGGTAAGGGGTGGAGGCCGGCCGAAACAAAAGGCAGCCGGGAAACCACAAATATGACAGGAGAATATGAGGGTTCTCACTTGCTATGGTACGATCTAAAGAGAAAAAGATAAAGAATTTAGAAATCGTGACGTGTGAACCTGTATATTGTGTGTATGTAAATGATGGTTGTGGTGGGTCGTGATAACGGAAGCAATAAACGGTGGTGGAAGGCGGTAGTGATGACATCAACGTTAGATCTAGGGTTTCTTTGAGAGAGACAGAAAGGGAGCAATGAAAGGAGAGAGAAAGAGAGAGAGAGGCAATAGCAGCTGTTGGAGAACGAAATTGGTGGGTTGATATTGCAATAGAGGTTGTTAAGCGCAGATCTAGGTTTCCCTTCCGGTGGTGAGACATAGCAGCAATAGTGCTGGTGGCGGGTTGTAGCAGCAACGATCAGACTTTAGAGAGAGACGAAGGTGGAGATCTGTGGTGGGATTGGGATAGAGAATGTTACTGATGATGGGTTTATTAAGAGATGTTGGTGAGGGAGAAAACGGAAGGTTTTGATGAATTTGTGAGTGATGAAATAATCCTACGGTTGAAAACATAACAGGTTGGCGATCCATAGTCACCAAGCTGGCAATCCAAACCAAATGTGTTTTCTCTCCGCCACTCTCAGTCATCACACTTTTCTCTCTAGACCCACCCACTTTCATCTGTATTTAGATATTCATGGGGAGCAGCGCCCGATTTCAAATTTTTAAGCGTACATAAAAAAATCGCATTTCAAAACTTTTAGCCGCTAAAAATGTATAAGCTTATGTAGGTTGTACAGTCTTAAAAATTAAGACTCTTGTGCTTTAGAAGGTTGTAAATTATATATGGTTTATAGTATAGTATAGATATATATATATATGAAAACCGATCAATTATGTCAATTAAATTAATAACTCATAGTTTTTACTTAGATGCAAAAATAACATGCTTTCAAAGTATGTTGCTATTTAAGGTCCATTCATAGAAATGTTGCTATTACCGAGACAAAAGTAGTTTACATGCATAAATAACAACATACTTTCAAAGTATGTTGCTATTTATATCACTTACATGTCCTACTTTCAAACTATTAATGAAACCAGAAACAAAAACATTAGCATTCTACTTTTTCAATATTACCTTATTCCATTAACATCGTACTTTATTTCATTCATAAGAAACAAACCAAATAACCAATACCAAGGAAAAGCAGACCAATTAACAAATATAATTTCTTTAATTTGTGTCACATTTACCAAAATAGGCAAGACCCTCTAGTTTTTCCTTCTTAGAACTTATAGGGATTAGAATTACAGTTTTGTCCATGTAGTCAATATCACTTAATATCACATACAGCCACACGCATATGGCTACCCACATACACTCTCATAGACTATAGATAGAATAAAAGCCATATAAATTAGGTAAGCATGAATTGAAAGTTGCTATTTAATTCCATATTTTTACCTTGTAAATACTTAGCGATGAAAATACTTTTACTAAATAAATCCTACAATCAATTATTTGACAATCAGTTATATATAAAAAAGAGTTACAAAAAACTGAATATGCACTCGAAGATATAAGGCTTTTAGAAACCATTCAATCAATTAACAAGAAAAATAATTTGCACTCTAAAATTCATTTAAGTTAAAAAAAAACCTTTATGGGAATTAAAATTAGAGGACTTGAAAATTGACATTTAAAATAAAATCACAATCATATCAAGGGAATTTACACTTTAATGAAAAAAAGTCACTTGTGAATCGACATTAGGGGACTGACTTTTCAAGAGCAGACTTCAAAGGAATTAAGTAAAGCTAAGCGACCTTACATTAGTACATTGTTTATAACGTCCTGACTTACATAATAAATTAATTTTTTTAGAACTAGCAATTTTAATAATAAAAACATCATTTCATTAAAAACTTTTAAACATAATTCCTATTTCAATAACCAAAACAATTAATGTCATCGTAATTCAAAACCAACCATTAGCGGAAGTCAAAAACATAACAGTGTCAAAATAAATCATAATCCAGAAGAGAAGCAGCGCCAGTGTGTAGTCGTCAAGCCTTGTCATCACTCGTACCAGAAGTACTTGAAACAGTGGTTTTAAAGGAAAGAGTAAGCACATATCTCAGTGAATTCCAACACATACATAGTATACCAATCATACATGCTCTACTCCTAACAAAAAAAATACAACAAACACATCACAGTAAACACGAGTTAACTTTACCAATATATCGAGCCATGCTACCTTGCTCAGCACTCCGAGCGATGCTACCTTGCTCAGTACCTCGAGCCATGTATACCTTGCTCAACACCCCAAGCCGTGTTACCTTGCTCAATACTTGTTACCATGCAAAATTTGCTCAATACCTCGAGCCATGCATACATTGCTCAGCACCCAGAGCTGTGCTACCTTGCTCAGTACTTCTTGTCATACATACCTTGCTTAGTACATCGAGCCATGCACACCTTGCTCAGCATCCCGAGCCGTGCTACCGTGCTTAGTACTTCTTGTCATGCATACCTTGCTTAGCGCCTCTTACCATGCATACCTTGCTCTCTACTCACATACTTCCAATCTTGCATCTACTAGACATCACAATAGCCTAGTACTACCCATGTATACATCAACACATACTAGATACCCAAGCAACATATATAGTACTACCTATATACCTCCTAAAAACACACAGAAGCTAAAGTAAAGGATGAACAATATCATCACGACGTAGTAATGAACTTACCTCAATCAACAATGTGAAATCTGTGTAGCTACTCTAAAAATCCAACCAAGGACCAACACGTACTCCTTATACACCTATAAAGTGTCTTAGAGTGTTATAAGGGATAATAACATGCAAAAACTTAATTTTCATATATACATACAATAATAACAACATACAATCATCACAAGCATGCATGGGTGCATAAATCAAAATTTTATGTGTTCTATAATTCTAGTTTTATAAACATATTGTAGCATTTTATTGGCATTCAATAACGCATGATATGTGGAGTTTGTATGAGTTTTGAAAATTTCAATTTTATTAACTCATTTTAATATTTCAAAATTGCAAGTTTTACGATAAAACTTGATTTATAGTCAAAAAAATCAAAATTTACCATATTACATCCAAATGTATTTATTTTTTAAGAACAAACTCCAAAATGTTGATTTGCTCTTATGTTTGGCATATTTTCTAGCATGCAAATCCTATTTCATACAAACAATATGACCACAACATAAACAACCAAAAATATATTTGTAAAAGTGCCAAAAGCATGCCATTTTTAGTGATATTTTATGTGAGCCAAATCACATAAAATATCAAGTCCTTTCCTAAGGAACAAGGGACCAAATATCCAATTGTTATCTTCATACTCCCACTTGCAAAAACATCACATGCGTGCAAGTTCTTCAAAACTCCAAGAGAATTGTGTTGCTCCCCACCAAAACCGAAATGTGGTGGTTCGGTTTCACCAAAAACCGTGGCCACCATGGTGTGATTCAAAAGGTATCCAACCTTATTGGATTTGTTTATATTTTGAACAAAAATAACACAGCCCAACAACAAAAATGGTCCTTGTCAAGTTTATGCACTTCATTTACAAATAAATAACATGTAAACCACTTTTGTTTTTCTAAGGTAATTTTTATGACAAAAAATACATGAAATAAAATTTTGGTCACATAAAATCATAAACTTACCAAAGTTGTCATGCATGAATATTTTATACAAGATGAACACCATCCATGGCATCCAAAAAAGAAAGTTTTTTTTATAATAACTTAAGATCTAAACATGCATTCAAAGTTGTCTCTCATACTACTTGTAAGGATTTTTTTTACAAAATATGATTTCGAAAATCATAAAAAATGTAAAAAACAAACAATATTGCAATGGAAGATTTTAAACTTTTGTATAACTTAAAACATCTTTTAAAACCAAGTGGATCTCATTACATGTAAATATAAAGATCAAAAATAACATCCAAAGAAACAGAGTAAGACTTCAACCTTTGAAGCCTTTGAATGTGAAGAAGATGATGTTGTTGAAGACCAAGCCCAATAGTAGGACTTGCACTATGAGATGTTCACCAACAAGCACCAACACCTAATGATTATTGGACCGTATCGATGATGCAAATATCTTGATCTAAATCAAGATGATATTCAAAAGAAAAAGAAAAACACACGCTATGTGTGTGTTTTGCTATGTTTACACAAAGGAGGAGAGAGGGAGAGAAAAATATTCTCTCCACTTGTGACATAAAGGAAGTGTGTGACTTTGTCCAAAACTACTTCCTTTTTTTATGCATATGGCAACCTCCCAAGGTCACCAATGAGAACAAGTTAACCATGCAATGTTTCTCATTTAACCCTTCTAGTTTGAATTTATTAAAATCTCTATTTTAACTATTCAAACTTTTAAATATAAACCATCCTTTTAATTATAATATTATATGAACCTTCATATATTACAATATTTTATTTGCATCTTATTTTATAAATTATTTACAATAATTATTAATATTTATCAAGAATATAATTCTTATAAATATTAATTTGGTGACTACATGTCTTTTCGCTGCGACCCTGAAAGAATCATATACTACCGACAATACCGTTTTATAATCATTCTTGAGCATATTAAATCAACAACAACAACACTAATGACAATATAAATAATTGTCGTAATAGTTGCAGAATAATAGTAATTTAATTAATAATACTAATAACAGTAGTGTTAGAGAATTAGGGTCAACATTATGTTTTATTCTGCAATAATAATAATAATGATGATGATAATAATAATAAACTAAGTAGTAATAATAATAATAATAATATTATTATTATTATTATATTATTATTATTATTATTATTATTATTTATAAAATAAATATAGTAGTAATGATAATAATGGTGGTAGTGGTGGTGATTATTATTATTACAATAATAATAAAAATTACAAATATGAAAACAAGACGAAACTTTTGTGACAAAATCAAGACGGAAAATGTGTTGTCGTTGGTATCGGTGATTATTGACAGATGTTTTAATTCAAATAAAAGTTTATTTTTTATTTTGAATGTGTTGGTATGTGTCGTCGAAAATTGCCAACAGATTACCGACGACCATTCATTGATTCGCTATTCGGTAGTTAAGCATTCACAAAGTAAGGTTTTTTTCTTTGTATTTAATATGTCAGGAATTATAATGGATTTTTCCGTTGGAAATATTTGTAGGTTATTAAGCACTTTTCTTTTAGTGAATATATACTTAGAAGAAGAATATAAAACAAAAGAAAGACCAAACTAGAAGTTGTGATACCAGGTTTAGTGTGAAAATAAAAATGGAGAGAACAACGTTATTTTGGTAGAATAATAACTAAGTTACTGCATTAGTTTCCAATGTTACATACTCTATTTATAGAATCATTCTCCACTAACCCTACTAACTGAAATGCATAAAAGTAGGAAAGAAAAGCTCCACTAATGGACTATAAGACCAGGTATGCACGACTAAGTAAGTGACTAAAAAAACAATACTGTTAATTTAAAAGAAACAAATTTAAATGACTCCACGATTTTGTAACCACGTATGCCTTGGTTGCACTAACTTTTGATACTCCCCCTTAGTGCAACCTTTCGATCAACAACTCCTAAAGCATCTCGAAAGCCTTGAAACTTGGGTTTCACCAAAGCCTTGGTGAATACATCAGCCACTTGATCATTTGTGCGAATATTTACCAGCTTACTCTCTTCACGTAGAACTTTCTCTCGAATGAAATAATGTCGAACATCTATGTGCTTTGTGCGAGCATGAAAAACGGGATTTGATGCAAGTTTGACCGCACTTTCGTTATCACACTTTATTTGCACTACATAATCAACTTCCTGCAACATATCTCCAATCAATCTTTTCAACCAGACACATCGTGTGCAGCTACCACGTATTCCGCTTCAGTGCTCGATAAAGCTACAATGTCTTGTTTCTTACTACACCATGAAACTACCGTGGAACCAAAACTGAAACAATAACCCGAAGTTGAGTGTCGATCATGTGTATCTCCAGCCTAATCTGCATCAACAAATCCATTCAATAGAACTTTTTCACATATTCTATACCACATGCCATGACTAAGAGACCCCTTCACATAACGCACAATCCTTTTTGCAGCTTCAAGATGAGCACTTGTGGGATTATACATGAATTGAGAAACAATACTAACTGAGTATGAAATTTCTGGCCATGTGATGGTCAGATTGATCAAACTCCCAACAAGTTGACGAAACCCCCTCATATTCTTCAATGGTTTTCCGTCAACCTTTTTCAACTTGAGATTTGGTTCCATTGGAGTGGCTTTTTCTTTTGACTCCCCATGTTGAAACGCTCCAAAATACTCTTTGCATAACCTCTTTGAGAGAAAAATAACATTGATTTGATTCTTCCACTTCTAGACCAAGGAAAAGACTGATCTTTCCTAAGTTTTTCATCTCAAAACGAACATACAAAGCTGTCTTTAGATTAGAGATTTCTTATTCGTTATCATCGGTTATTATCATATCATCAACATACATCAATACCAAGAGACGCATGTTTGATTCTATTTTAATGAATAAACTAGAATATGGATTAGAAATTCTAAATCTACAGAAAGTTAGGTGTTGAGAAACTTTACCGTACCAAGCTCGTGGGGCTTGTTTCAAGCCATAGAGTGCTTTCTTCAAACAACATACATGGGTTGGAAAATCCTTCGAGACAAAACCATGAACACCTCCCGATCTAAGTCTGCATAAAGAAAAGCATTCTTTACGTCAAGCTGCCAAATCTTTCAGCCTTTGAACATAGCAAGTGAAATCATAGATCTCACAGTCACCATCTTTGCTACGAGGGCTGAAAGTTTCCTCATAGTCCAAACCGTAGCTCTAAGAGAACCCACGAGCAACTAAACGAGCTTTAAACCTGTTAATAGTACCATCAAAATTTTTCTTTAAGCGAAAGACCCACTTGCATGTGATCGGTTTACATGATTCGGGTTTATGCACCAACTCCCACATTACATTTATGTTTAAGGCTTCAATCTCTTCTTACATTGCTCTTTCCCAATCTAGGCAGCCTTTTGCTTCTTCATAATTTGTTGGTTCTTCATATAATGCTTCTGTAAAGAAACATGAACTTCCTATGCAGTTATTAAGTTTAACCTCATAATCCTTCAGGTGACCAGGTTGCTTTCTTTCCCTTGTTGACCTTCTTACTTCTTGTTGCTCATTTTCTTATCTTGTTGCAACATTTTGTGATGGAGATTCATTTTCAACCTCTTCATTGCTAGATGGTTGCTCGTTTGACTTGGGAAATAAAACCTTAGTTTGAGTTGAATCGTTTCCATGAGAAATTATTGTTGGAATAGCGAACACAGATGATACTTCATCAAATACCACATATCTAGACGTAGTAAATTTCTTTGTTTCTGGATCCATGCACCTCCAACCTTTTCTGTGAGAATCATATCCAACAAATACACATTTTCTTGCCGTTGGATCAAGTTTAGTTTCTAATTTTGTAACATGAACATAGTAGATAGAACCAAAAACTCTAAATAACTTACATTTAGTTTTTCACCATACGTAATTTCAAAGACAAATTTTTGTGTGCTTGGCCATGTTGGTAGCCTATTTGAAACATGACACGCACATTGAAATGCTTCTGCCCATAATTTTCGAGGAAGGTTTTTGTCATGCAACCATGAAAGACAAATAGAATAAAGATAAGCGAGCTTTCGTTCTGCAACTCCGTTTTGTTGCGGAGTATCCGGACAAGTCATTTGACGAGAAATTGCATTTTCTTCACAATATTTGAAGAAATCATCAGACATGTATTCCCCGCCATTGTCACTTCAAAGACATTTTTCTTTTTCTCGAACTCATTCTCAACATCATCTTTAATATCCATAAACTTGGATAATGCCTCGCTCTTCTCTTTTAGAAAATTTACCCAAGTAAATCTTGAGTGATCATCCACCAGAACCATAACATAATGATGCCTACTATAACTTGGTGTTCTCGCTGGTCCCATTAAATCTGTATGAACCAATTCGAACATCGAAGATCTCCGATTTGATGACTTTTTGTAAGGGAAACGACGCAACTTGCCATATTGACACCCTTGGCAAATCACAAGTTCATGTATATTTTTCAAGGTAGGCATGCCATCAACTAGCTCCTTGGATAAAATTTTACTACAACAATTGGTAGCCTACATGCCCGAGTCTCGGATGCCAAATTGCAACATTATCTGTTTGGCTTGTTTTCTTCACATATGCTTCACTGTAGACATGACAAATAAAGAGCCTTTCTTTTCTCCGGTAAGAATAAGATCACCAAAAATCTCCTTTACATTGTCAAGAACTTTAACATCTTTTGGTCTAAATAAGACATATTTTTCAAAATCAGTTATATGTGGAACAGAAACTAGATTTTTCGCCAAACCTGGAACATGATAGACATCTTGCAGCTTGATATTTTTTGTGGATTCTTGATCAACAACAATCATCACAACACCTTCTTTTGCCACTAGATAGATCGAGTTATTAACAGTAATAATAACTCGGTCTCCATGATGTTCCCGCACTGACGACAAAAGAGTGTCATCTCCGGTTACATGATGAGAGCATCCTGAGTCAACAATCCATTCCTTCTTCATGTTGCTAGTAAAATTTACAAAGGATTTTCCAGCGTTTTCTTCACCAACTTCAGCAGTGAAACATTTCTCCCATTTGAGTGCACCATCTCCTTCACTAGTGTAGGCAACATTGGCTTTTGCAAGCTTCACTCGATAGTTTTTCTTGATGTTCCCGGGCTTTCCACATTTATGGTATGTAAAAGGTATCTTAATTTTTGTGTTACCACATTTTTCAGCACTCGATTCTTCATCTTTTCTGTTGATACTAGATGTATCCTTCTTGTTGTGTTTTCCTTTTGATAATAGAACTGAATCAGATTCGATACTCCGGGCCATTTGTTTGGCCAAGGCTTCCTGATTTGAGAGCAAGTTCTCTAATTCTTCAACGGAGGGCTGTGTTGCCCACCCTTGAATTGAGGTGATGAAAGGCACATATTCCTTCTTTAACCCGCGAATGAGATACATGCTTCACTAATTTTCTCATTCTCGTCTATCTCTAAAATTTCGGCACAGATACTTTTAACACGTAAAAGTAATCTGATATCGAAAAACCTCCTTGTTTTAATGATGCCAACTCATTCTCCAAAAGTTGCAACCTTGCGGTATTAATTCCTCTTGGTAAACAGCCTTTCGAGCATTTCTCAAACTTTTTTCGGAGAGCTAACGTCACCAACATTATCAATGATCTCCTTGCTAATTGGCGGCCTTAACACAAAGAGTGCCTTGGCAGACTTGATCTTCCACTTTCTTCGTGATTCGACATGTTCGGAACATCGGTAGACATTTTGCATCAATTCCTGCAACTAATTCCCACAGATCCTGACCTTGAAGGTACACCTCCATACACATCCTCCAGTACTTGTAGTTGCTACCCACAGGCTTCTCCATTCCGTTATGTAAATTTCCACTGTTTGAGACCGCCATTTTATCACAGCAACAATTTCTAGCTTCGTCAGTTAGATGAGAAAAGAACCTGGCTCTGATACCATAAAACAAAGAAAGAACAGACTAGAAGCTGTGATACCAGGTTTAGTGTGAAAATTAAAGTGGAGAGAACAACGTTATTTAGGTAAAATGATAACTAAGTACTGCATTAGTTTCTAACGTTACATACTCTATTTATAGAATCATTCTCCACTAACCCTACTAACTGAAATGCAAAAAAGCAGGAAAGAAAAGCTCCATTAATGGACTATAAGACTAAACCAAGACTAAGTAAATGACTAAAAAACAATACTATTAATTTAAAAGAAATAAATTTAAATGACTCCACGATCTTGTAACCATGTATGCCTTGGTACACTAACTTTTGATAGAATAAAATAAGTAAATAAACAAATAACTAATACATTCTATTTGATCTAATTTAATCACCATAACGAGAGTTTTTACCCAAAAGGTCATAGGTGTAGAAAATAATTACCATATAATAGTATTTTCAATATTATTTACTTGATAATAGCATTTGTAATTAAAAAATGAACAAAACATAATAAACCTTTTATTCCTCATTCGCTCATATTAACTCTCGTATTCTTTCCTTCCGTCAATGATTCTTTATTAACTCGTATTCTTTCCTTCCGTCAATGATTCTTTATTAACTGCTCAACCAGAACTTTATCTCATCAACGACACTTAGCACTTTGCATTGGGTTTGTGTGTGTCTCTTCCGTTAATGCGTCTCTTCCATTAACGAATTTTTTACGTCTGTGATTGTGATCTGGTAAGCCTCTTTTTCTGTTATGCGTCTCTTCCATTAACGCTCTCCATCGTCATTAGCGCTTTCTGTTGTTTTTGTAAAAAAAAAAACAAAGTTTGGTCATGTGGTTTGCATTGGGTTAATGTGCTTCCTATTATACTTTATCATCTGATTACACTAGGTATTGTGCTATTGGATTTTAAACTTGATCATGTGGCTTGCATTGGGTTTGCGATTCCTTTGTTTTTGATGTTATATAGTAAGTTAAAATTGTTATTTAAAGTGTTTATAATTTTTTTTACAAAATTATTACTGAATAGTAATTATGCTTTTCTTTTAAAATCTTGATGCCTCTGTAGGATCAATGAAACACGCTAAAAAGTCTGCATTGATGTATTACATATGTGTATATCTTTTATAATTAATTAAAATATTATGACTAGTTGATTTTTTAAAATGTTAATTTTTGTGTTTATTTACAGGTTTTATATATCTTCTACGTTATGACATCAAAGTTTGTTACATTGCTATGCTACCGGGGAGGTAAAATTTGTGATGGAGAAGAAGGACTCACTTATAATAAGTCTCCAAATAAAGCTATCAAGGTTCAATATGGAATAAAATTCGATGACCTTATCAACCAAATTCATATTACAACATCAATTGATAAGAAACAATATCATATGAAAGTAATTTGTAGATATCTGTCGGTTGTTGGAAAAGTATTGAAATATATACCTCTTCCAATAAATGACAATAAAGACGTTAAGATCATATTTGATGTGTTTAGTCTCCATGAGGAACTAAGTAACATTATTTATAATTAGAGGTTGAAGTGAATGGCAACAAAAATCATATAGAGGTAGCACCCAGGTATTAAAAGTTCATGTTATACGTAAAATTTTAAAATATTACTTACATTGGTTTTGTTGATTTTTTACTATGTTACTTGCAGAACTCAATAAAAACGTTGTCCATTATTACCTACTAAAAGTGATGATATTGTTGTGTCACACATGATTCAAAACGAGGACTTTGGAACAATTACCTACTTTGCTGTAGTGAACAATGTAATGGATAGTGGTTTCGAAATTGAAGATGAAGATGTGGTTAATAATTGAGGAGATGAAACTGGACACATTGATGAAATTAAGAATGAAGGACATGAAATTAGAGATGAGGGTGACATTAAGTTTGTAAGTTTAATTGGATTATGGAAGAAATTGGAAAACTAAATTCAACAGCTCGACAGTGGCTTGAGGGGCACTGATTATGTAAATAGACACTTGCACATGACGCTGGAAAGCGCTATGGATTGCTAACTACAAACATGTCAGAGATTGGTTCATTACTTTGACATGAGACGTTGTTTGGGTTCCACTGCTCAAGCTAATTGAGATGTGTTTACTCCTCACGTTGTTGCAAAACAAGCAGCGTTAATGTCAAAAGCTAGTGCACATACCATGAAATCTTTTAACCGAGCAAAAGGAATACTTTAAATAGTTACTCAAAAAGGAAAAAATGTGCAATTAGTTGATTTGGAGAAACGTGTGGTAAGTGGGAGGTACATACATACCCTTGTTCTCATGAATTGAGTGCATGCGCTTACCTTTCATTGAACAGTTGCTAGTATATTCAACAATATTACTCAATCTTTGAATATTCTGCTACTTGGGCATATGAGTTTTCCCCAATTCCTCATAAAGCATTTTGGCCCGAGACATCTATTCGATGAATGCTTCCAAATTCAGAGTTAAAACGAAAAGAAAAAGGTCGCCGTCACTCTACAAGACTACGAAATGGAATGGATATTAAAGAAGGGAAAAAAGATAACCTTTGTGGAGTTTGTAGACAGTCTGGTCATAATCAAAAGACATAATGGTGTTTCGTTGGTTTGAATTTTGTTCAACTTTTAAGTTTTTTTTATAAATTTACTTGTTTTATAGCATGATGTTCAACTTTTTTGTACATTGTCACAATTACTTGAATTATGTTAAAAATCTTCGATTATGTACGATCAATGCAAGTTTCATGTTTTATCTGTGATTGTCAATATGTGTACCAAGTTTTTATCATTTTTTATATTACAATTTATTTGTAAACACTATAGATATTTTTGACCAAATGCTAAAATAATAAGTTCTCTGAAATGTAAAGTGAAGAAACATAATATTTACCGATTATTATTACATTTATATATCAACCGTCTAGTAAAGAAATTGATTAATTGATTAGAAAATAATGTAGTATCAGCCGTTGTATACAAACTAATAAAAAAACTAGTTAAATGGCATATTTGATGCCAAAAACCTTATGGTGCGGTAAAAGTGTATGTTCGGCCTTCTTGAGGTTCTAGGTTCAAATCTCATTAGGGGATTAGGTGAATTAGGTTAAGAGGATATTATGATAGGTGTATAATATTTGCCGGTTAAAAAAACATGACATATTTGATAATATATAAATATTCTGAAATCATAAATTAAGAAAGTATTCCAAAAAACGTCTGAAAGATAAATTACCATATTTTGGTAAATAAATTTAAAACCACAATGAATAAGTAAATATTATTTGAAAGCACTATGTTTCAGTAAAAAAAACTCATCATAACGGGAACTAATAAATAACCCTGAATTTTTATGGCTGAACCAAACATCCTAACGAATCTGTGTCCTCAAACAGTGCATTGTATTTGAAATTATTAAGCATCATAACAATATGAAGCTGCTACAAGTTTTGTGGAAATTGCTTATTTACACAAGATAAGTGATAAATCACAAATGTATAATTGACATAATTCACCTAAACCATTAAATTTCACAATTCCTGAATCATATATTTAAAAATAACATAGAATTAAGTGAGTAATAACTAAAAGTTTTGTCCCAAACTGCTTATTTATAACATACAATGAGTAATGTATGTCAATGAATTTTTGGCCGGTGGTAAAGACGTCTCCCTTCCTTCTGGAGATTAAGGGTTCAAGACTCGGAAAAAAAATAATACAAAACAAGCTAGTGAGTAATGAACACAACCAAGCAACTAATAGATTACAATATGATTGCATCAAAGCGCGCAACTATGGGATTATGCGGCCTTAATGGTATAGATGGTCTGAACCACGGTTAGAGCAAACAAAATGAATACAGCAACTAGAGCTATGATGTTCCACGGACTATCGAAGTAAGTGCGCCTCAACCATGCAACATTTTTTGGCCAGTAACGATTGCAGTGTTTATCCAATATTTTCCACTGTTCATTGTAAAAGAAAGGTTCGGGGGTAACTTCTTTGCATATGCTGTTCAACATATTTGCAGCCTCATCATCTGAACCGAAACTATTGACAAGGACTTTGGAACTTACCAAGGTGGCAACATCCTTTTCAGTACTCACTAGCATATCCATGGCTATGAGATATGACTTAACGTAATTACAACCTAGAGAAGACTGCTCGTCTGCCAGGAGGTTCCTTAAAAGAAACTCAGAGAAATCATGAAGTCGTAAGACAGGCATTCTGAAGAAACTGGTTCCAAAATTGCCAAGTTACAATTCTTGAAGGACCAAATGTGTAAATTATTTAGAAAACGTCTCCATCAAAGATGCCTAAATCAATTCAACGAATTCCTTGGTTTTGCACAAAAGTTTGACAAGTAATTGGACGGTGTTAAATTTCTCTTTTGTAGGTGAACAACTTTTGACAATTACAACGCATTCTACGCATTTTGATCCGGTGGCAAGCGATTATTTTTGGCTATAAATATAGCCTTTGTTCTAGCCAGAAAATGAGCATCCAAAATAAAAAGTATCACATATATACTAATACACCACCGTATATTTTAGCTCTCTCACTCTTTGTAATCTCTTTCCAAAATCTCTGTAATACTGTTTAAAATAGTGGATTGATTCTCGGCTTCTTCCGCCCGTGGTTTTTCCCGATTTGGGTTTTCCACGTAAATCCCTGTGTCTCTATTTTATTTACTTCATTCGTATTTTCGTTGTGATTATTACCGTTTGATAATTTTGATCCCATTCCGCATTGAGCTAATATTGTCTAAAGTCAATTCGGATCCGTCGTATTTTACAACAATTGGTATCGGAGCATCCGGGTTTTGATATTAGCTTGTTGGGATCATTTTATCAAGTAATTAATTATGTCTTCGGTGAAATACGATATTCCGCTGTTGGATCGGAATACCCGATTTCCGCTATGGCAAGTAAAGATGAGAGATATTCTCATTCAGATGGATTTACACAAGGCGCTCTTGGGCTTCGAAAGGATGCCCGCTACATGGACCGAAGAAGAAAAGGAGATGAAATATCTGAAGGCTTTATCTCAAATTCGTTTGCACTTGTCAAACGATGTTTTACAAGATGTTCTAAAAGAAACGTCAGCGACTGCTTTGTGGCTGAAGTTGGAGCAGTTATTGATGACAAAGAGCTTACCGAACAAGTTGCATCTAAAGCAACGGTTGTTCAATCTCAACATGATTGAAGGAGGCTCATTAGCTGAATATTTATCCACATTCAAAGAGTTAATAAATAACTTGGAGAATATGGATGTTCATTATGAAGATGAAGACTTAGCTTTATTTTTGCTGTCATCGTTGCCCGAATCCTACAGCCATTTTCGTGATACGATCATCTACAACTGTGAAACTCTTGTTTTAGATGAAGTCTTTACAGCTTTGGATTCTAAAGAGAAGATGAAATATATTACCGGTGGTGGTTCAGATGATGCTAAAGCCGAAGGTTTAAATGCCAGAGGAAGAACAACAGAGAGAAGTAGAACTTCTCAATCTTCCAACAGAACCAGATCTAAGTCAAAAGGTAAACGAAAGTTTTGCAACTATTGTCACAAGAAGGGACATGTGCTTGAAGAATGTTTCAAGTTGAAGAATAAAGAAAAAGAGAAGGCGGCAGCAAATGGTAAACAAGCTAGCACTTCGGGTGAAGCCGATGTAGCAGAGGTCGAATGTATTAGAGAACTCTTGACAGTTTATTCAGATAAACTGGATTCGACTGGTGATTGGATACTCGACTTTGGTTGTACTTTTCATATGTGTCACAACAAAAGTAGGTTTTACACATTTGAAAAGGTTAACCAGGGCTATGTGTTGATGGGTAACAATACTACATGTCCAGTTCTTGGATATGGTTCAGTCAGAATCCGTATGTTTGATGGCGTTATCCGAACCATTGGGGATATTAGATATGTCCCTGACCTCAGAAGAAACTTGTTATCTCTTAGTTCCTTTGATAAAAAAGGATACGAGTTTTCCGGTAAAGGTGGAGTTCTCAGGGTGTTCAAAGATGGTTCCGACAAATTGAGAGCCAGTCGAAAAACCTCAGACCTCTACTTTCTTGACAGGCAAACAATTTTGAGTGATGCTGCTGTTGTTTCAAAGTCTCTTTCCGATCCAAATCAGTCTCGTCTTTGGCACATTCGACTTGGCCATATGAGTTTTCAAGGCATGTCAGAATTGAGTCGAAGAGGTTTACTTGGTCAACAAAAGATTGTTGATTTGGAGTTCTGTAAAGACTGTGTATATGGCAAGGCAAAACGAGTGAGGTTTGCAAGTGGTATCCATACAACGAAAGGACCACTCGACTATGTCCACTCGGATTTGTGGGGACCAGCTCGAGTTGCTTCTAAAGGTGGAGCTAACTATATGCTCACTATCATTGACGATTTCTCCAGGAAGGTGTGGTGTTTCTTCTTAAAACATAAGGGAGACGTTTTCTCTACCTTCAGAGACTGGAAAGTTCAGGTTGAAAAGCAATCAGGATTGGTGGTAAAGTATCTTCGTACGGATAATGGACTAGAGTTTTGCTCAGAAGAGTTTAATGCCTATTGCCGAAAGGAAGGCATTACTCGACATCGCACGGTAGTCCATACGCCTCAACAAAATGGTGTAGCCGAAAGGATGAATCGCACCATTATGGAGAAGGTCAGATGTATGCTTTCAAATTCCAAATTGCCAAAGTCCTTTTGGGCGGAGGCTGCTTCTACTGCTTGCTATGTTATCAACCGATCACCGTCACGAGCAATCGAAAAGAAAACTCCGTATGAGTTATGGTCCGGGAAACCTACCGATTATACACATCTGAAACCTTTCGGATGTCCATGCAACATTTTTTGGCCAGTAACGATTGCAGTGTTTATCCAATATTTTCCACTGTTCATTGTAAAAGAAAGGTTCGGGGGTAACTTCTTTGCATATGCTGCTCAACATATTTGCAGCCTCATCATCTGAACCGAAACTGTTGACAAGGACTTTGGAACTTACCAAGGTGGCAACATCCATTTCAGTACTCACTAGCATATCCATGGCTATGAGATATGACTTAACGTAATTACAACCTAGAGAAGACTGCTCGTCTGCCAGGAGGTTCCTTAAAAGCAACTCAGAGAAATCATGAAGTCGTAAGACAGGCATTCTGAAGAAACTGGTTCCAAAATTGCCAAGTTACAATTCTTGAAGGACCAAATGTGTAAATTATTTAGAAAACGTCTCCATCAAAGATGCCTAAATCAATTCAACGAATTCCTTGGTTTTGCACAAAAGTTTGACAAGTAATTGGACGGTGTTAAATTTCTCTTTTGTAGGTGAACAACTTTTGACAATTACAACGCATTCTACGCATTTTGATCCGGTGGCAAGCGATTATTTTTGGCTATAAATATAGCCTTTGTTCTAGCCAGAAAATGAGCATCCAAAATAAAAAGTATCACATATATACTAATACACCACCGTATATTTTAGCTCTCTCACTCTTTGTAATCTCTTTCCAAAATCTCTGTAATACTGTTTAAAATAGTTGATTGATTCTCAGCTTCCTCCGCCCGTGGTTTTTCCCGATTTGGGTTTTCCACGTAAATCCCTGTGTCTCTATTTTATTTACTTCATTCGTATTTTCGTTGTGATTATTACCGTTTGATAATTTTGATCCCATTCCGCATTGAGCTAATATTGTCTAAAGTCAATTCGGATCCGTCGTATTTTACAACACATTCTGAGAATAGGCTTACCGGCCCCAAAACCAGAAACTACGTGGGAACCTATGTAATTTCACTTCCATCGTTAGCGACCATTTTGCATTTCTGTTAGGCGCAAAGTTCACCCCTGCCCTATCTAGTTCTGCGGCAGATTGGATTGTTGGACAAGATGAATCTGTTGAAGTACTGTATTCTGGCCTGTAAAAATTCATGTAGAAGGCCGAGAATATGATGAGAATTGGTATCCGCAACATTGCCTATGTCTCGATCTGTATTGATGATGTCAACGAAATCTAGAAACCGGAAAGATGAACTTAGTAAGAGAAGTGTGCACGCCAAGTTTAAAAATAGTATACTTAAATATCTTTTTAAGTACAAAGAAGGGAATTTGGTTTTCCAGCAGGAGAGATCATGGAGTACAGGTTGTTGAAGCATCGTGTTTCCCAAAATTTGTCTGCCCTTTGAAAAGTTGTATATGAATTCGAGTATGAAACAACCATCTGTAACCATCATTTTGGCAAGTTCAACGTCAGAATACGTCTTCATCCCAGCATAACATTTCCTGATTCGACATGTTAATTTATTTACCTTCTTCACGCATGCTTGCAATGTCTGCTCTGGTGGGGAATCTAAACGCTTGCAATAAATCATGCACACAAGAAGCTTTATATCTTTCAATCCTTGCAGCTTTTTATCTTCTCTGTGAAGAGGTCCAATAGAGACAACCCGAGGGTTGAATGAACTTGGGCGGAGCTCTCGGAAGACGCTAGCTACCATGCAAATAGACGGCTGTGGATTTTGGTTGGTACGACTCGTTTTATTTTCCAAAAAATCAAGAAGACTTTTAACGGTGTTTTTTTCCTGACAATCAAGACAGCATTTAACGGTGTTTTGAACATCTCCGAGCTTCACATCTGTATTTGCCATTGCCAATGTTAGCTTAGTTTCCTTTGCAATAACCAGTTTGGCAAAGTAAAGGGTAACGGATCAGTACATATGAGTAAGAAAAGATTCAAGAACCACTACATAACTAAATGCATTCACATTAAATATGGATGCGGGTATATATACAGATTACGGACGAACAAAAGGTGTCACGGACGATCTCTTAATTTATACATGGTTATAAAATTTATGCTGCGAAAGAAAAAAGTTTAAAAAATTATGTACAACCATTCTCCTTAAGTTTCACCCAAACTGCTACATCACTGATCTCTTAATTTATACATGATGGTTAAAAATATTATATGGACGACTGGCGGTGTTAGAGCAAAATTCAATGAGGAGTCCAATAATATAGATAATATATTTAAAGAATTAAAAATATTTAAAATGAAATAAAAAGTTTAATAATATTAAAACCTTCACTAAATGACATTTTATGCTTGTTCTCTATAAGGATTTGATTAGTATGCTCTTTCTTCCTCAACCACACTTACATTAAATATAAGGATTTGATTAGTATGCTCTGTGACTGCCGACTTAGTACGGATATCTCACATCAGAAAACATATCCCTCATATTTAGTTGCAAGTTATCGTTCATTGAACCCTTAAAAATCGTTTGCTCTTTTCATAGTTCTTTTGATGACCCTGTAAGACGGCAACAGGAGGCTGCAATTCCGGTCGTTCTTAACAACTATAAAAGAATTTTCAGATTTTTAGATGTTTTCATGGACTCGTTATCCCGAACCGCTTCTTCTTCCAGTTTTAGACAATCTTCTGCTTCTAAAATAGACCAGTTATATGAAATAGCTTATGTTCCAGATGATTCCAAAATTCCAATTTCTCAGTTACTAATCGTAAATCTGTATCATGTTTTTAATAAACCAGTTACTTCATTCTCTAGAAAAATCAAAAAACTCATTGGATCCACTTCAAACCAACAAGCCAAACGTCCAAACTTCAAAGTTTGATTCCCATCAATTTCCTGCAACTTCCACAGAACATTTAGTTCCTCTTACTCTTCCACACGATCACCCACGACACTGTTTAAGCCAAGGATATACCCATATTCATTTTGGAGCTATAAGGCTAGCCCTTACTTTTCATGGTAGAAAAGGCCTCCCAGCCTACTCTCGAATAGCCCTTGTTGATACTAGATTTGTTGAATACTAACATGCTTGTGTTGGCACCATTCAAACAACTCTAAATGCGGGCACAATATTTGTTACTTTCTACCCGAATTTCAACATGCCGCTCAATGATCCTTCCTTGTTTACAGCCCTAAAGGCCCAAACCCAAATAGGTGGAACTCCTCAGGTGAATACCTTTCAGGCAACTTTTCACTACCAGATGGCGTATCGTGTTCAAAATCATTCTTTGGATATTATGGCCCCTGGACATGACAACTCAGGAGATGCTCTGTTCCTTGATGTTGATTCAAGTGCAACGCTAACTTGTACCTATGTTCCTAGACAATTATCTAGAGAAGAGCTTCTCAAGCTTCTTCCTGAAAATGGGTCACAAATTATGAACAGATTCATCAAGATCCAATCCAGAGCACCACAGCTCCGGATTTTGTTCGTCATGAAAATGGCGTTGTGGAAGTAAAGTTTTCTTCCTAACAATCTTTACAGCAGAAAGATATCTTTCCAACTATCCATATGGTCCAACCTTCAGATACTCCCTCACAGGTCACGCAAACTGATCACTGTTGGTATGATGTCTGTAATTGTATAGATTGCTTAGACGAAGCATTTTTGGTTAAATATAATGATGAATCGATAAAGCAAGACAAATAAGACACTGAAGCAACGCTATGAATCAGGCGACACTTCAGTTGGACTACTTGGTGAACCATCAGGAAAATTTGACTACTATGTTCTATACAAGAAGTCACCTCCCAAACCTGATCCCCATCCTTGCAAAACTATACAACCCACAAGACTTTCCCCATACAACCAAGCAGCTTTATCCATCATCCACAAAGACCGTCTTCTCGCATCTCCAACCACACAGCCTCCTCCTGCAAGTTGTAACGTCATCTCTACCGATGCTTCCACTTCCGCATCCCAAACCTACAATGTTGAATTTCCTCCACTAAGTTCATTCGAAAATCACCAACAACGTACTAAGCATGAATGGAAAATCAAGAATCCTACGACGATCACGTCCACAGGAGTTGCTGCCTCTGTCAGCACTGCAGAAGCTACTTTGAACTGGCAAAGTGAAAATGCTGTTGCTTAAAATAAGATTCTCACTCAGATCCTTTCTCAACAACACAAATTCTCAAAAACATAAGAGGTTATTTTCTCAAAGGTCAATACACTTGAAGACTTGATTACTGAAGTTCGTGTTAAATTACAACATCTTCATACTGACCTTCTTCAAATTGAAAAAACTTCGACCTCACCACAAGTTCCAAATTCTCTTCTTCAGAAAGAAGCAGAAATGAAGTCTCTTAAGTCACAACTCATTGACTTAGAATGCCAACATAAACAGAAGAGACTGTCAACCTTTGTTGATGATCCTTGGCGGTTATCATCAACACCCTTTGTCCGAAGCTCTTTTGAACCACAACCTCTACCGCTAACTCTTTCTCAAACAACTTCTCCTTCTCTGTCCTTATGGTCAGATGAACAAGATAAATTCAGAAAAATGAGAAAAGCACTCAGGGAATCTGCACCAAAACCATCTTTTACTAAACCTGAACAATCTTACCATGGATCATCATCCTTAGATACTCATGTTGTAGCCTCTTCCAAAGCGCCTGCCATTTTTCCTATTGTTCCTATCAACCCCATGGCCCTTTTTCTTTCGAACCTTACTCTACCTACTAGCCCCCAGGTTCCCCCGCTTGTTGCTCCCATTCTTGACCCAACTTCTCATTCTGATGACGAAGTTATTGATAATGAAGATCCTGAACCTAATGAAGAATTTGAGCATCTTTTCATGACAGAAAATTCAGAAATGCATGTAGAAGATCCAGAGGATACGGATGTTGATGAGTCCTCTTCTACCCAAACTAGGCCATCTTTCACCAAGAAAGCTCCTAGATCTGATACTAAAATGCATTTCACCTTTGACAATATCCCTCCCACCAGATGGCGTGAACGATGTATTGAAATGAAAACATGGTGTGCAGCTGACCTTCAATACTATTCAATGGATATGGTCATTAAAAGATTCATTGCTAGAATCCAAGGTCGATTACGAGATTGGTACCTCAGCCTTGGTGAATATAGACAATTGACTTTAAAGCAAAGTCAATCTCCTGAAGATTTCATAAGTATCATCCATAATGAATTCATTGGGAACCCTTTTGAGCACACTATCCAAGCAAGGGAAGAATTCATAAAAATGAAATGCTGCTCTTTTCAAAAGAAGGATCTTGAAAAACATTACGATCGGATGTCGCAACGTTTCTATTGCCTCCAAGGAATAGATGATGTTAACCTTAAAGGAGTTTTCCTAAACTCTTTTCCCGAATCTCTCTCAAGTGAAGCTCAAAAGTATTTGGAGTTCAAAAATGTCACAGTGGCACAAACCTCCCTTGGTGAACTATATCAATTAATCCTAAATGCCCTGTCAAAACTTTGCAACCAGCAAAAATTCTTGGCTGAATATGCAAAGGTTGGAAAAAATCTTGGATCGGCATGTGATGATAGGCACCTACGAATCAAATGCAAAGATAAATCAACCTGTGACTGCTCTTTTACAAAAAAGAAATCCCATTTCAAAAAATTCTCGAATTTTGAAGCCTCTAATCCAAAGACCAGGTTTTCTCGAAATATTTCCCAAAATCAAAAGAAATGGAAGTATATTAAGAAAAAGCTATTTTGAGGCCGCACCTCTGACAGAGGTTTTATCTGCCACAAGCAAGGTCATTTTGCAAGAAACTGCCCAGACAAAAAACGTTCTCAGGCACTGATCCAAGTTCTCAACCAAATAGAACCAGTTGACATTTCAGATCTGGAGTCTCTTTACTCCCTGGACGATGAACCAAATGATGACTCAATTTGCTCCTTTGCTTATCCTGACTACTCGTCAGACGAAGATGAAGAACCCAGCTCGCCAATATTCCATTCTTTCATGATAAGCCCACTTCTTCCTACCCAACCAAGTGTCAAAATTACCCAAACTCCCAAACCGATTCCTCATGTTCTCCTTGTCCGGACAAAACAACAAGTACCTGTCCCCATAGCCAAAGTTCACATTTTGACAAGTACCTATGCGAAACCAACACCTGTTATCGCTTTCTATGATACTGGTTCTGCTGTGTCCATTCTTGACCCCATGTTTTTGCCAGATAGTTACTGGAAACCCCATTATCAACAGTTTCTGGCTGCCAATGGCGAAACTTTTGAAATCACTAAAATTAGTGTCCCTATACACGTTAGGTTTTTTCCGAAATGTGTTATACAGCATCAATTTTTAGGATCAACCCTTCCTGCAAAGGATCTTCTTGTTGTTTTTGATCTCTTACTCAAGCTACCAAACATGACATTTTGGGTTCCGGGTGTCCATTACAAAAGCTTTTTTACTCCATGGAGTTCTATCCCACGAATTTGCATGGCCACACCCTTGTCCTTGGAAACCCTAAAATAGCAAATCATACAGTCATCATGTACCTTGTCCCACACAGATTTCCTTTCTAAACACTCGTCCCCTCTTTGGTTAAACCCCTCTTTCTTTATTTCCTTGCCATTCAAACAAAATGAAGATGTGAACCCTACAAAAGCTAGCCACCCTGGAATGAATCCTGACCATTATGAGCTAGCTATTCAAGAATGCACTGAGTTAATCAATCAAGGTATCATTGAGCAAACTACTTCTCCATGGGCATGCGAAGCTTTTTATGTGAACAAACGCAATGAACAAGCACGTGGAAAACTAAGATTGGTTATTAATTATCAACCTTTAAACCATTTTTTGGCTGATGATAAATTTCCACTTCCACAAAAGAAGACTTTGTTCCAATTTTTAGCTGATGCTAAAATTATGTCCAAGTTTGATCTCAAATCAGGATTTTGGCGATTAGGAATCACTCCTGATGACAGGCCAAAAACAGCTTTTTGCATCCCTAATCAACATTACCAATGGAAGGTCATGCCGTTTGGTTTGAAAAATGCTCCGTCTGTCTTCCAAAAAGCAATTATTCGAATTTTCGAGCCTATTCTTGCTAATACTTTGGTTTATATCGATGATATTCTCCTTTTTTTCCCCGATGAAAAATCTCACCTGGAATTGCTTTCGAAATTTCATTCATTGGTCAAACAATATGGGATTATGCATTCCGAGAAGAAAATGGAAATTGGAGTTACTTCTATTGATTTCCTTGGCATGAAGATCAAAGACGGTGAGTACCAGCCACAGCCCCATATCTCCCAAGAACTTCATAAATTTCCAGACGAACTTCATTCGCAAAAAGAAATCCAGCAATTTCTTGGCATCGTTAATTACATGGCGGACTTTTTGCCTAAGTTGTCAACTCAAACTGTTTGGCTGTTCCCAATGTTAAAAAAGAATCTGCCCACTTGGACAATAAGACAAACTGAAGCTGTCAGGAATATTAAAAAGCTAGTCGATGTGATGCCTCCTTTAAAGATTCCTTCCGTCACTGACAAAAGAATCTTACAGACTGATGCGAGTGATGACTATTGGGCAGCAGTGTTATTGGTCGAAGATGTGAAAGGTGGCAGATCCATTTGTGGATACAAAAGTGGCACGTTTAAACCATCTAAACAACACTATCATTCCACGTTTAAAGAAATACTGGCAGTTAAAAGAGGAATAGAAAAATTCCAATTCCATCTAATCGGGTATGAATTTAAATTGAAATGGACATGTCATCATTCCCTCGCATGCTCCAATTCAAACAAAGATGCTTCCTGAGGCTCAACTTTTAAGATGGGCAAATTGGTTTTCCCAATGGAAATTCACAGTCAAACACATTAAGGGGACAGATAATCTGCTTGCAGATTTCCTTTCTAGACCAAAAGGGTATAAATACACGGACCCGTCACCATCCAAAGCCACATCCCACATTATCAGAATGGTTCTTCCAATTTCCAACGTTTTTGATCAAGGGTCCTCTTCTTCCAACACTCACGAACCTCCTACCCAAAACCCAGTCCCATTACCTCAATTACCAGAAGAAATCATCGAGTCAATTGCAGATTATACTCTCGCAGAACAATCATCCATCAACTACGTAACCTTCCTTGCCATACTCCTTCGTCGTCATGGTCTCTTTATGAAAGGTCTCAGAATCCATCCCACTTACCCTTTTCTAAACGTTTTCCATATTCATGACCTTTTCCGACTCCCAAAGGAAGCTCTAGTTTTCTTTTGGTACCTCTTCGAGAAGTATACCATTGCCATATCCTTCAACGCTGTCAAACTTCTGTCCTATATCTTCCACTGTGAGTTCAACAAATGTGATGCTCCAACAAAAAACCTGTTTACTCTTCTTCAATGGTTCCTCCCTGCTCATCAATGGTCAAGATTACTGAGTCCTGGTAATAAAACTTATGTTGTGATCATGTTCAGACGACCCATAACCTACCTCACAGCCGCTACAGTTGGTCAGCCTCAACCAATTGCGTACCACTCTCCAATATCCTTTATCCATGAATGGTGTAACATTAATCCAGCTAATGATTTTTGTTTCACAACAAACCCAGATTTGTATATGAGAATGCAGAGTTCTCTAGCTCATGCTAACCAAGTTGATCCTGCTACAATTCCATCTTTTATCACGAATAAAGAAGTGGCATGGTCCTTTAAAAACCCAGACTTGTTATAATGGATAAGAGCTCTTGATGTTTGGGTGAGAAACAATTTGCCAAGAAAATATGATTCTTCCGAAGAACAAATGGCAGAAGGATCTCCTGGATCTGATTACATGTACATCGACGATCCAAACGACTAATCAGAAGATGACACTGCGCATATTGACCCATGGTCAGACGGATATGACGACCCAAGCTCACCTTTCGATCCGTATGAAGATGACCCTTCCCATGAAGATTCCCGCTGGAAGTAAAGACGTCGGTTCCAATAAACGCCTTGTTTAATAATGTTTAATTATAGTTTATTTTGTATCTTGTCACCGCTGATATCATATGTATATCATTAGATTAACTAGTCATGACAAGTTGTATTATTTTATTTCCAAAAAGGTGTGGTTGTTATTGAAAGCTAGGTCCTTCCTTCAACTATAAAAGGATGCTCCTCTTTCATTTGTAAGGGACCAAAGTATTGAGTTCTCTCTTCAATACAATAAATATTATCTATCTCTCTTGTTCTTTATGATCTATCTCTCTTATTCTTCATGTTCTTAGATCTTTGTTCTTAGAATAATAGTTTCCTTCTTATGTTCTTATATCCCATGATATCATGGATATTAGTACAGATTTTCCAATAGACATCTCTACCACCCCGTGTTATCCAGACCCCTTTCTTACAGGTCTTCTAAACTTAGAAAACAATTCAAAACACTTTCATTCGTGACCTCAGAATATGCTTCTTTTTCAACTGCACAAATCACACGATCTTTAAAAACTCATTCGAAATTCGATTGCGCAAATCCGACTTTATAAGTTTTATGGCGAAAAAACATATTTCCACGGTTGTTGCAACCGACAAAATCAATGTCAACTTCACTATAATCGATAGATCAAAGGAAAAAAAATTGATGCATCTTGGTTTCCACCACCACTTTAGCAATGTCGGATATAACATTCAAGTTACCAAATCTTTTATGTTGTTGCATATGAACAAGGTAGACTGAAAGTTAACGCAGAATATCCATCTCGTCTTTATAACTAAAATTGTTTGGATAGAAATCAATAAAATTTTCATAACTTTGATAGGTCAAGTCGCCAAATAAATCATGTGGATTCAAACCCGTCATAAAAATAAGCAAATCGGTACTTACTTCGCTAAAACGACCACCAAACTTTTGAATTTGCATATCCAAAACTAGATTAAAAATATTAAGAATAATAATGGAAATAATTATACTTAACGAAATAATAATGATAAAACGAAAACATAAACAAAAAAAGACTAATACTAAAAACTAGAAAATAATATTATTATTTTGTATGAGCATTTATTTTATTGTTGCGAAAACATAAAACGTAAAAAATGAATAATAATAATAATAATAATAATAATAATAATAATAATAATAATAATAATAATAATAATAATGAGTAGGAGAATAATAGTAATGATTATGAGACTAATAATAATAATAAGAGAAAAATACTAAAACAACGGGTTTTTCTCAAAACAACACAATTTAACCCTCTTTCCTCAAAATAGCCGACCATTAGCAGGTGACGAGTGCCACATGCGAACTCCCCTCACTAGTTGCGTACTCCTCCTGATCCCGACCCAGCGCTTGGGAACTCGTCTAGTGGGTTGCGAACTGCTCATACTGGGCTGCAAAATGCCGATGGGCTGGCCCATCAGCCTAACTAGATAAACCTAAAAAAACCCTCATTTTTTCATTACTGCAGACAAAAAACGCTATCTAATGGCTTCGTAGAATTTTTCGACATTGAAATACGTAAGTGTCTCAAATTTGATGTTATTTGTATGTATTTGTCCCTAGTTAATAATTTAACGTGTTAAGCCTTAGATTAGCGTACGTACAATTTTTTATGCCTATTTTACAAGCCTTTAAAGCACAAAATAGTAACGTTTATGAACTGGAAAGCATTTAGCTGGTGAGGGAGAGCATTTAGAATCTGAGGAAAAACATTTAGCGGTCGACAGAGAGCATTTAGCGGCCGACAGAGAGCATTTAGCGGGTGAGGGCATCACCTGCGAAATCCTGTTGAGGATTGTTGAGGATTAGCGGGTGATGCTCCACTGCCGTTAAATGGTCATTTTTTTCCGAAAAGCCTTAAATATTAAAACCCTATGCATATATGAGTAATATTAACGTTGTTTTTACTGAATTGGCAGCATCCTGAAAAAACATTGAGAGGTGACTTAGATTCTAGAGGCACGAGTAATAAGATACGAGAGACGATAAATCGCTTAATAGATCGGCAACGTGCCATCTTCGACACCACGGTCTTTTGGCAGCATGGTGTTGCTCCTGTTGCCAAAGGGGACGCGCTACTATGCAACTTGATGATGTTGCATGAGATCCGACCCCTGATTGATAAAGACCGAAATGACCGTAATGGGCGGTACTCTTTTATCATGAATTTGTTAAGTATGATTTTTATTAATATTTATTTATCGGTACTCTTTTGTCAATGTATCCTAATATTTAAAGGTCACATCAACCCC
Organism: Cichorium intybus; assembly: GCA_023525715.1. NCBI lineage: Eukaryota > Viridiplantae > Streptophyta > Magnoliopsida > Asterales > Asteraceae > Cichorium > Cichorium intybus. The sequence goes on from CM042010.1 coordinate 134,510,830, forward strand.
GTCCCCTAAATTTAATGTCCCACCTACCAACATATTCTAAATTTCATATATATATATATATATATATATATATATATATATATATATATATATATATATATATATATATATATATATATATATATATATATATATATGGATCATTGCACATTAATAATCTTCACACCAAACCATTATCACTCGTCCAAAACATCGTAGCCCAAATATGTCCGGTTCCTCCTCAAACCGACAAGGAAAACCTTGGATGATGCCTGAAGACCTTAGAAAACTAGTAATAGAGAAAGAAGAAGAGATCGAATTTCAAAACAGATCTATTAGGCAACAAAAAAACGGCTGGATGAAATGCAAGACGAAGTTGTCAAAAAACTAAAATGGGTCAAAAAGACTCAACAAGATATCAAAGAAGCAACTTCGTGGGTGCAAAAACAGAAGGAGGCTGTTGAAGAGGGCGAGATGGAGCTGCAACTTAAGGTGAAAGAAATGAAAAGGAAAAACAATTGAGTGCTTGCAGAAAAAAATATCCTCTCGACTTTCCAGATTTTTGCAATACTAATTAGAATTGTTGTGTATGTTTCTATTATCATGCATCCTTTCATTAGGATATGCTTTTATATTGTTGGTCTTTGTTTTTGTTTAATATCACTACTAAATACGAAAATTTACACTTTCTATGAGAAAAATATGACCCTCTAAAGTTGGAGGTTCAAAAGTACCATTTTATGACATCAAAATTTTGGGTTAATGATGTTTAACAACACATATACTATTACATTCACGTTACAAAAAATATTAGCAAAATCAGAGTTCGTATGAACAAACTATTAGGGTTCAAAATTGGACACAAATATAAAATTTCACGTTACCGACAACCTTATTTAGAGCTTTAAAAGTAACACTTTCCGACATCAAAATTTTGGGTTAATGATGTTTATGAACACATCTACTACTATACTTCACGTTACAAAAAAAAACTAAATCGGAGTTCGTGTGAACAAACTATGAGCGTTCAAAATTTGACAAAAAAACAGGCACATTACGACAACCTATTTTAGAGCTACAAAAGTAACACATTCCAACATCAAAATTTTGTATTATTGATGTTTAGCAACACATATACTAATATACTTCACGAATCAAATAATTAGCTAAATCAGAGTTCGTATGAACAAACTATTAGGGTCCAAAGTTGGAAAAAATAAAATTCCACCTTACCAACAACCTTATTTAAAGCTTCAAAAGTAACACTTTCCGACATTAAACTTTTGTGTTTTTGATGCTTATAAACACATCTAGTAATACAGTTCACGTTAGAAAATAAGTCAAGTAAATCGGACTTCGTATGAACAAACTATGAGTATTCAAACTCGAATAATCCTTAACACTAAGCTCATGAAGCACCAAGAACCCTAACCCAACCCAATGAGGATTTCGCAGGTCACGTGGAGGATTTAATAGGAGATCTAGAGTAGGTGACCTAGAGCATTTAATAGGTGGCTTAGAGCATTTAATAGGTGAGAGTCTAAAAAAATGAGGTTTCGAAAAAAAAATTATACTACCTCGTTAGCATTTGGCAGACGAAATGAGCATTTAGCGGGTGGCACTAGCCACTTGCGAAATCCTTGGCTATTTTGGGGAAATGACTTAATTTGTGTTGTTTTAAGAAAAATCATTATATGATTAGGCTGTTTTAGTCTAATAATAATAATAATAATAATAATAATAATAATAATAATAATAATAATTTTCTAATTGGCTTTATAATAATAGAAAGAAAATGGAGAAAGATACGATGAGGCGTCTAACTAACACACCCGATGTTCATTAAAAAGAGATATTATAATATTAATTCCATTTTCTAAATTTCTCTCTTACAAACTTTTTATTTTAATTATTAATTCCATTTTCATTTTTTCTAATTAAAAACATTATAAATTTTAATTTTGAATACTTAAGTATTTTTATCATTATATTTTCCTTTTATAGCTAATAATCAATTAATAGTTCTAGTTAAAATGAATGTGTGTATTATATTCTGCATACGAATTTAAAAAAACATATTACACACACACACTCATTTTTTAAAATAAAAAAATTTATGTATAATAGTATATATATATATATATATATATATATATATATATATATATATATATATATATATATATATATATATATATATATATATATATATATATATATATATATATATATATATATATATATATATATATATATATATATATATATATATATATATATATATATATATATATATATTACACGGGTACGTAATATACTACAGCCTAGCTAGGTACATATGAGACTGCTCGGTCGTTATACCGTTGAACCTTCCCTTTCTCCAAGTAGACACTACAAGAAAACAACCAAATAGCAACGGAAATGTGCTACGGAAGACCTTTCCGTAGCCAAACTGCTACGGTTTATGCTACAGAATGCCTTTCCGTAGCAAATTTACTACGTCATTTGCCACGAAATGAAAATTCCGTAGCGAACACAAGAATAACTACGGTTTTTGTCACGAAATCAAATTCTGTTGCTATATTGCTACCGATTTTGCTATGGACTGGATTTTCGTTGCTATTTAGCTACGGAAATATCTACGAAAATACAATTCGTGGTTATTTTGCTACGAAAATACAATTCATGGTTATTTTGCTACGAAAATACAATTTCCGTTGCAAAACCCATTTAGCAACGGAATTTCAAGGTTTAGCAACGGAATTCTTCCGTTGCTAAATCGCTGTTTTCTTGTAGTGAGATGCTGCACAGAGACTAGACTCGCACACGCAATCGGCAAACCCTGGCGCAAGCCACGCCCCACCCCGTAAGTGACGTCCTGCAGGCAACTGACTGGGTAAACCAACCCCGGGTACACAAACAACAGCTAGCACATAGGCTACAAATGGAGCTTTAATATCTTTGGCTACCACTTGCACGCGGCAAGGTTCGAACCCACAACCTCGCATACGCGAGGCGAGAGTCTTACCCGCTACGACCACCCTTGAGTGTTATTCTAAAACTGATAATTATTATGTGACTGTGTGAACCAATCAAAATTCAAGAAAAAACTAGTTTTCGTAATTATAGGAGTCGCTTACTAGATTTATATGAATTTTATTTATTTTTGGTTAATTGATTTATATGTCAGTTACTATTATTCAAAAAGGAACTACCACAATAATCCTTAGACTACATATATACATACAATATGGCTATTAAAAATGATAATGCTAACCCAATTTGTTGATATAGTTACACAAATGTGGGAAAATCGCAATAAACTAATCTCTAAAACACAACAAACAAAAACTATTACATCAATTGAATAGACACCAACAATGACCAAAATCAACAACAACATTTCGCATTGTCTTGGAAACCTTCATCCATATTCCCACCACCTGCTTCATCATCACCATCATCATCTGGTGATTCCTTGTACTTGTAAAAAACTGCAATAACGATATAAAATATAAGATTAACAGCACTCAGACCAGCCAACGTCCAATAATATCTATCCAATCTGCTCTGATTCAACGAAGCCTGAAACCAATTCCGCCTTTGGTTTCTCTCACTCACCTTCCCCACAACATAAACCGACAAAACACTAGCCATAGTTCCTAATCCCAACACACCTTTTGTGAAATAAGTTAAATATTTCCGCATCGATTCAGGAGCTTGGTGCTTGAAAAAACCTGTGATACTCGTATTGGCAATCCCATCAACGGCTCCAAGAAGCATAAACTGTGGAAGCAACCAAAATATACTCATTGGGATCTTTTCATCAGGCTTGTCTAACAAACCATGATCCCTAATCACATGTAGCCTTCGAGTCTCCACTTTTGCAGCTGTAATGCAACATAATACTGCTAAAACCATACTTGTGGCAATTCCAACTGGCGGGGCATACTTTTTGTTGAAACACATCGTCAAGATGGAATAGAAGTATGCAGATACACCACTTGAGAATTGAAAGAATAAAAGGAAGATTGGAATTGTTATCTTGATTTTTCCAAGTTTACGGTCCATTCGATTAGCTTGTTCAAGAAAGTAAGTGTTTCCAATGGAAAGCACGATTCCAATTACTATGAAGGTCAGCCACATTGGGACCAGACGAATTCCGATCTTGGTGTCTTCTACTTCACGAACACTGCAAAGCGTCCAACTTTTTGACTGTTGTTCTTCTGGTAACTTAATAGCAGCCTTATCTAAGCACCTGTGTTTCATATCAAAATGAGGAAAATTTGCAAAACATGATACGAATTAATCTATGATCATTATATATTGGCAAATGTGGACAAACTGTTGGGAATAACAATGTACTTTACTCTCGCTGCTAATACCGGCAATTTACATTAATTTTACCCGGTTCTTATATTCCTTTACACATCTTAATTAGCATACTTACATTTCTTTATTAATAACAGCAATGCACTCTATTGTTTTACCTATAACTGCAACATACTTACATTTCTTTAGTATAAAATTTACCCATAATAGCATCGTATTTATCTCTTTACTATTAACAACTATATACTTTATCTTTACCCATAATAGCAACGTACTTACATTTCGTTACTAATAACAGCAATGTACTTTAATTTATCTTTTACCTATTATAGAACCATACTTACATTTCTTTACCCATAAAATCAATGTACTTTAATTTTTTAACTGAAATAGCAACATACTTACAAGATTTTACTATATATTTACCCATAATAACAAGGCATCTACATTTTTTACCAATAAAAGCAATGTATTTTATTTTTTGATTATGATAGCAACATATTTACATTTCATTACCAATATACATTTCTTTACAATTTCATTTTCCCTTTACTAGCAACATACTAATATATTTTTAACCAACGTATTTTCTTTGTTACATATTGCTATTCTCAGTAGTACGTTGCTATTATTGGAAAATAAATATAAGTACGTTGTTATTATGGCCAAAGATTGTATGTAAGTCGTCATTATGTGTAAAGAAATTTGAATACGTTGCTATTATGGCCGAAGAAATGCAAGTACGTTGTCATTATTAGTAAAGAGATGTTTAAAACGTTGATAAGTATTACGGAGTTCTTTTTTTTTTAATATGAGAGAGAGAGAGAGAGAGAGAGAGAGAGAGAGAGAGAGAGAGAGACCTGAGACTGCTGGTGGACCGAGCATCTTCATCATTGTAAAGTTCTTTAGGATCACGAACTGGTTGAGAAATCTTTCGAGCAAAAGCAACAAAAACTCTGAGGGTGACTGTTAATGGACTCCCCTCAGGTGGCTTACAGGGCTTGTAAACTGAATATCCACTAACGAACAAAAGGGTTGCTACCAATGTACAAATAGCCGGAATCCCAAAACGGAGTGACCATGGCTTTATATATGGAAGTACAATACCTCCAGCAATTAATACAACCACCACTATAAGCAAACCTGCTATTTGCCAAAATATTTTATTTCCATCTTTATCTTCACCATTATTTCTATTATTGTCTTTATCTTTGTCTTTGTCTTTATCGTTATCTTTATCTTCATTTTCATTTTTTGTTTGTAAATCCAAAAATGGCAACAACGAGACTACATGACCTGCCATCCCAACTCCGATCAATGGTAAGGCAGTAAAAAACAAGACTTTTTGTGTGTGCCCGATGCATTTCTCCTTGTACTCGCTACATGGGCCAAGGACCGGAGGCGTTGACATGGATAATAATCCTAATCCCTGTATTTATTTATATTTGAATTAATATTTTTTTTCTAAATTACTGGTACAAATGAAGGAAATTGAATCACATACTATAGTGTAGGCAATGCTAGAAAGCAGAAGCATATAAAAGTCCCCCATGAAGGCGTCAACAAAGAAGGCAAAAACAATGGCTAAAACAGCTGTCATTCCGTTCCAAATGTTTATAATACCAGCGGCATGTGTAGTGTTGAGATTCCATACATTTATCAAGTAATTCACCATCACATACATTGCAAATGCAGCTAACAGATCCGCCCATAACAGTGCTGCGATTTTAAAAGAATAAGAATAACTTTCTAATAGAGGTTCGTCTTTGTAGATAATTAAATTCAATTAAAAGCTCAAGTAAGCTCGACTTTACAGCTTCGTGAAGCATATGTTGCAATAAAAAAAGTTGAAGGCTTAGCCCTCCTTCTAAATACATATTTTAGATTAAGTTGTGAAGACCAATGCAGTCAACACGGTAAGCTCCAGTTTAAAGCAAGCATCGGATACCAAATACGAGCAAACGAATAAAGGAAAAAGAAAAAGACAAGAAACTAATTCAAAAGTAAAATTAAAATCAAAGATCTGATAATCTTTAAAGAATGTATGGATTTCGGTTTTGATGGATTACCTGAAATCCTAACAAAGGAAGCCATTATTGCGTTGACTTGGTAGCTTAATCAGAGTTTCCCCTGCACACAGATGTTGAAAACTGGAACTACCTGTAATTTTTCTGACGAAATAAGAACAGTTTGACTAAATCTGTAAGCTCGGAGCAAGAAGATAAGCAATGAAAACGATAGAGGAGTCTGGAATGAAGAGAAACGATTTACGGTCCTCTTCTCCTTCTTGATGAAAAGCTGGGAGTCATACTATTAAAGATTCTATCACTCCCTCTCGATATCTGCCAATCATGTAATACAATCAATAACTATATAGAAAGACCATAAATAACGACCGTATTGACTTCGTCATATAATAAATTTTTATTTTAATTATTAGAGTAAATTACAGTTTTGGTCCCTGTGGTTTGCATGATTTTTCGTATTGATCCTATTTTTGAAAATCCCACGTATCTATCCCTATGGTATGAATTGCTTACAGATTTGATCCCTGGAGCTGTAAACACTTAACCTTTTCTGTTAAGTGGAGATAAAATAACCAATATATCATTCTTTTCCTTTTTTTTTAATATACTTTACATTGTAATAATTAAAAAAATACCAATCCCTCCCCCCCCCCCCCCTTCCTCTTTCTCTCTCTCTCTATCTCTCTCTCTCTCTCTCTCTCTCTCTCTCTCTCTCTCTCTCTCTCTCTCTCTCTCTCTCAATTTGCAACTCAACTTCTTACTGAAGACTTTTCATCTCCAAGGTTGGAAAAAAACAATCGACAATTTCACTCTCGGAGAAGGTGTAATGCCCGCCAGTCTCAAGGTCATGTATGATTCATATCAGGAAAAGGATGTACTCAAAGCCGACTTTGGTGGCAGTGCAACCGGATCAACATGGCATCAGGACACCCAACAACAGTCAAATACTGCAGTGGTGGGAATAGCTCACCTCCGACACTTCATTTCCCTCTCTGAAACTTTTCTCCGTCGTCTTCACCAAGCTTCAAATCTCGATCATGACTTTTGATACTTATTACCACAATTTGGTGGAGAACAACCAACCACCACCGGAATGTTCATGTAAAACACAATGTTTTAAAAACCGGTTTTTTAATTGAATCGGTCGGGTGACGTTTTCCGGTTCAACCGGATGGTCAAACCGGTTCTATATTTTTATATGTTTTTAATTATCCTGCATACATTGATAACAAAACTTGTCATCTTTTTAGTATTACTAACGTAAATAGAATGCAACATATAAAAACAATCATTATAGAAGTCAAAATCAAATAAAGAAGCCCAAAACAAACACAAAAATCCAAGATTGGCCGGTTCAATCCGGTCCATTCCGGTTCAATTCAGCCGGTTGAACCAGTCTTTTACCAAAACCGGCCGGTTCAATCCGCTCAGGAAATCGTTATAAAATCGGTCCAAATCGAATCGTCCTCACATCCGGTTCCCGGTTCGACCGGTTCAACCGGCCGGTCCGAACCGGTTATTAAAACACTGTGCAAAACACCTTCCAAGTTACATATTTCTTCTCCAAATGAAAATCCTAAACGGAGATTCTCCAACTACGCCAAATCGTTGGTAAGTTTCCAGCAGATCGATACTTCTATTGTTGTGGGTTGAATATACCCGTTGGAAATCTCTATTTCAAACCCATAATTCTACATCTGAAACCCTAATTTCTTTGTTTTTATAAGTATCTCTTAATGCTTGTAAGTGGTTCCATTGGGTAGATGATAAACTCACTAGACATTATAAAGATGAAGTCTTGAAACTGATGATGGAGGTAAAGGACCCAGAAGTTGAAAAGCCCAAAAAGAAATTGGTGGAACAGAAGGAGGACTATGAATCGCAACTGGGATGTAGTTGTGATACGTATTGTTGAACTTGAGGACAAGCTGCTGAAGTCGAACAAGAAGGTAGAGAGCAAGAGTATGAATGTATGGGTTCTGGTTATTATGTTGGTTTGATGTAGTTGTGATTTTAGCTTGGTAGGTTGATGGGGGAGTTTGGTAGTTTGGTACTACTTCTTGTATAGTTTTGGTTCCCTTTTTGTTCATGTCCCCGTATAGGTAGTGGGGACATGTATTATGGATGTCCATGAACAACATTTTGGTAGGATCATGTGGAGAATCATCTGTGACCGAGAGACATAAAAATAAACATAAAAAGTGGCATAAAGGATCTAAATAAAGTAAGGAAGTTCAAAGGAAAAGGAAAGAAATGGGAACATTCGTTCGAAGAACATGAACATGTAATTTTAGATTTTTGGCATTATCTTACTTTTAGTTGGTTAACCACTTTCTATATAAGTTTTGAAGAGGTGGGATAATGAACATATAAATAGGGACCTGGTGAACACTCTGAAAGCTAACTTGGCCAAAAAGGAATTTGGAGATTATTGATGGAGCTCAAGAGGTAAATATGGAGGTTGATAATGGTGTTCAAGATTAGAATGAGGTTTCTAATGATGTTCAAGATGTGAATAAGGAGGTTGCTAATGATGCCCAAGAAATGAATATGGAACATACATAAGTTGATCATGTAGATTAATTGAAAGTAGTTGCAAAAACTCAAAATGTATCAGCAACAACATTGAGCCAAAACATAAAGAGGTTGAGAAAGAAACTAGTGAGAATTCTCAAATAAAAGTTGAAATAAAAAGGTTGTTAGATAAGGATCCACATCTAACAAACCCATCGGTCTGGAGTAAGATCACTAGAGGGGGAAATATGTATATTATAGGCGAATATTTTGTATGATAGTTAGTAATGTATTATCCTAAATACCATGATCTGTCACCATTGGTCAATAAATATCGTAAACTTTCAATAAATAACAATTTATTATCTAAAATACCATAAATGTCAATAAATAACATTTTTATTTTAATATATTTACAAAATATCAAATTGGTTGATAACAAACATTAACTCAAAAATGACACATTTTATCAAGAAATAACAACATATTATATAATATATTAATGACTTTTACCATGGAAATCTATCAAATGACTCATCATATACCATAAAAATTGTCAATTGACTAATACAATTTTAAAACCACTGATCTGAATACAAAATACATCACCAAACCTATTGAAACTAAATACATAACAAAATTAAAGATCATTATTTTCCAATAACCAAAAAATAAGTTACAAGTACAATTACTATTACAAGAAATCGATTCAACTTCCTCCTATGATACAGCTTTGCTTCCAGCCCCTCGATTTCAATTTCTTTAGATTTTAAAGCTTCAAGCATAGTTTCGATTACTACAAGCTTTTCCTCGGGATAACCTGTAACTTATTCATCGGTATTGATGGTTTTTTCTCGAATTACAATACTCTAATTTCTTGTGCATTAGAAATGCACGAACTTTGTACTAGCAACATGGTAATTTAGGGTCCAACCAATCTCAATAATCGTAATGACATATTTCATACTAAGAATTCAAATAAATGATACATAAAGGACGTTACTATGAAATTAAATATAGAAAGAAAGTTACCCATACTTCCACAACTCTCCTTCCCCGTTCTTTGAGCACATTCACCTTCAAATAAGGTCACCCTAAGCATATATTTTGGCATAGAATATCCAAGTGCTAATACCACTCAAAGCTAAATTGATCAAGTGTATGCTAATTTAAAAGTTGAAATACAAACAACAAGATGAGTCTTTTGCTATTGATTGTAGAGGAGTATAGGGACAGAAAAGGGTGTAATGAAGCTAAAACTTTTCTCTAAAATTGAAGTGAAAAATGTTACAATTGACTAAGTACAAAGTTGTGAAAAATACTACTTAAATATATTACTGCATCTAGCATTTAAAGAAAAGAAATAAACATTACAAATGCAAACCTACACTCTTAAGTTTAGTAGAAGTATAGGTTGTTTTCCATAAAAGGAAGTAAAATCAGATATGACAACAAGACATTGATTTTTTTTCGGCAGGTTTAAATCATTACAAGAAAAATCGCAGAAAACAGTTTTGTTGTGTGGTTAGAGTTATACTAAAGCAATCTCTGATGTCATTTATTGAATAGTGAATGGGTAAAAAATGATGAGGTGGATGTGATTTGGTTGTAAACATCGCATGTTAGATGGGAATTGAATATTATTTGATGGTTGAATAGATATATTTAATAAAAATAAATATAAAAGGAAATACTCTAATTAAAATACAAGTATTTATTTTATTTTATATAACTAATATATCTACCAGTTTCTAATTTACTTTATATTCAATAACTTATTTTATATTTAATAATTTAGATTATATTTAATAACTAAATTTATATATAATAATTTAATTTATTAATTTAATTAAAAATATATTTTTTTTAATTTTATAAGTAATAAAATAAAATACAATATGTAAAAAAATTATATTTTTAGTTATCCAATTTTTTGTAATTTTTCATGTGTAATTTGTAATCTTTAATGATCAATTTGTAACTTCTAATTTATATTCAATTTAATATTCTAATTTTATTTATTGTTATTATTTAGATATGAAATTACATATAGAAAGCAAGTTACGCCATACTTCTACTACCCTCCTTCCCTGTTCTTTGAGCCTATTCACGTTCAAATACGATCATCCCAGACATATATTTTGGCATACAATAGCCAAGTTCTAATACCACTTGTTAAAGCTAAATTGATCGAGTGTTAATTTAAAAGCTAAAATACAAAGAACAAGATGAGTCTTTTACTATTGACTATAGAGGAGTATATGCGATAGAAAAAGGTGTAATGAAGCTAAAAGTTTTCTCTAAAATTGAAGTGAAAAATGTTACGATTGACTAAGTACAAAGTTGTGAAAAATACTACTTAAATAGACTACAACATCTAGCGTTTAAAGAAAAGAAATAATCATTATATATACAAACCTACACTCTTAAGTTTAGTGGAAGTGTAGGTTGTTTTCCATTAAAGGAAATAAAATCAGACATAGCAACAAGATATTGAAATTTGTTTTTTCGGCATGCTTAAATCATCGCAAGAAAAATCGCTGCAAACGGTTTTGTTGTGTGGTTTGGCTATAAACATCCCATGTTGGATGGGAATTGAATGTTATTCGATAGTTGAATGGATATATTTAATAAAAAATAAATATAAAAGAAAATACTTCAATTAAAATATAAGTATTTATTTTATTTTATATAACTAATATATCTACCAGTTTCTAATTTACTTTATATCTAATAATTTATTTTATATTTAAATCATCTTACCCGCCCCTACTACCTACCCGTCCCCACCCACCACATCCCATCTACCCCTACTCACCTACCCTACCGTACCCTACACCACCATTACCATACATACTTCCACCCCACCTACCCTACCCACATCCCCCATACATATCCCATCCACCACCACAACCCACACCACCTACCTTACCCCATCCACACCCATAACCCACCCTTACCACAACTACCTACTCCATCCTACCCATATGCCCCATATACTTTTATATGTTATTTAAATGTAAATATATATATATATATATATATATATATATGTGTGTGTGTGTGTGTGTGTGTTTTGTTTATATTGTCTGTTTACATGTGAATGTTGTGTATAAGGTTATTTCATAATAATAAATATTAATTCAGATCTGAATATTATGTCGCATATTAAAATGTGAATATCATATGATATATTTGTTCAAAAAATGTTGAGTGTCTCAACAAGTACAACATATTTCTATAAATAGCATGGTCCTTTTGGGTTACAAAGAAGGCATGATTAAAGGGACTAAATAAATTAAATATGGAATTAAAGGGATTAGTTTGTTAATTT